>CAJQZJ010031998.1:1423109-1446423 GCA_907164525.1 Lophiomys imhausi | reverse complement strand
TTCATTTAATAATAAGTCCTTGTATTTCTAACTATTATAAGCAATGTAATCCCTTGCTGCTCTCTGTCTGCATGAGTGTGGTGCTCAGCTTCCCCACAGTACACGAGCTGATGCTTGGAGTAGCATCATCTATATCTGATGGTGATGGAGCAGTCTGAGTGGAACCTCAGCGGCTTTGTGGTTAGGCAGAGCAGGACACTCAATTACATCCTTTTTGTTACTGCATTTCTGAAACCTTTGACAAGAGATCAGTTCTGTACATGGAGAACCCACTCTGTCCTTTAGATTGGTGGGGGTCACAGACCTGGGTTTGTCTTCCCGCTCTAGCTAATCAGACAGCATTAGAGGCAGCTGAGCAGTGTGGGAATGCCTGGGGACCGTGCTCTCCTCTTCTCAGATTGCTTTGTCAGCAACTGCTGGGTTTGCAGAGCCCAGAGCCACTGGAGGCTTATTTCTGGCTCTTTCCTACCACTGTGGCCTTGGAGTGATGTTTGGACTCACAGTCAGGAAAAGGGCCTCACACTGACCAGTCCAAATCTTCTCTCTTGCCAACTCAGGCAACTATTCCCTATTGCTCCAAAGGAAAAAAGGCCTGAATAGGGTTTTTTTTTTTTTTTTCAAATTCAGTCTCGTATTACTACACTATATAGCTTGGTCCAAAAGGGGAGTTGTGGATCAGTTTCCAGAATGTTTTTTATGTTTAGACTTAATTGTCTTGTACTTGAGTATCAAGGACTCTATGGTATGAGGCTGGGAACAGTTCCTAGACTCCAGGATAAATGATGTTTTCTTTGGTGTATCATTTTTTATTCATTCTAGTCATTGTGGAAGGACTTTTTATAAGTCTGTTCACACAACACTGCCATTTCTGCATGTGCCAACACCACTGCCCATGGTCCCTCCCTATCCACATGGATGAAGCTGAGTGTGTTCAGCCAGTTTCCAACTGGTATAACCCTAGGGTATTTTCAATATGTGATAATTATTTAAATGTACAAGTGTGGCAAGAGAGAGGGCTCAGGGGTTGAGATCTTCTATTGTTTCTGCAGATGACCCAGAATTCAATTCTAAGCTCCTATATGGAGACTCATAACTGTCTGTACCTCCAGTTTCAGGTGACCAGCCCTCTTCTGCCTTCCTCAGACAAGGCAAGCACATGTTGAACATATGTACATGCAAGTAAATCATGCATACATATTAAATAAGTTTTGTGCTTAAATAATATGTATTTGGTTTGTAGCTGACTGTATATATCATCATTTCTTTGGAAAATTATATTTGCCAGTGATGATAAGGAGTTCACCTAAAGTTTACCCCTTCTTAACCTGTCTTAGCCTTCCAGTTAAATGTAACAGAATAAAGCTACCATATTTTTTACTGTATCACGGAATCGTCTCTACTTTCTCTTTCCACAGCCTGTATGGTAATCCCCATATTCAGCAATGTGACTGGCCCACCAGGAAGTTTCGGTGTCTTTACTGATGACTTACTGAGCATCCTCCTGTGGTCCTGGAGCCTCACATAGCTTCTTGCATTGTCTCTTATCCATACTTCCATTTCCAGCTGCTCAGATCCACACAAGTCCACGGTGTGGGATCCATGTCCACCAAGGCTTTTCATCACACCGTGAGCAGTGGGAATACAGATGAGCCATTTGCTTCTTGGCACTCAGCTCACCAAAACAGAACATTGCACATATGCACACATGACCATATACATGCAAACACACTTGCCAAAACCTGGAGGTTTGAATGTCAGAAGACTGAAATCAGCAGTATGTGTCTACCTAACCTTGAAGACCACTTGCTTGACAACTCTCAGTTGTGTTTGTTAAAATTAAAATTCCAAAACTGTTCCTCAGACATTTTGAATGAAACTTTAAGAGATAAATTCCAGATATCCATGCTTTGCTGAGATTCCTAACAGTTCTTAAACTCGTGTAATTGTAAAAAAGTTCTATCCTTCACAAGGATTCTTATAGTGAAGTTAAATTATGCATAGCTTGACATCTCATCTCTATTCTCACGATGCTTTTTTAACTTAGAAAGTTATTTTATTTCACATGTGTGGGTATTTTGCCTGTATGCCATATCTATGCACAATGTTCATACAGTGCCTGGGGAAGCTAAAAGAGGGCATCAGATCCCCTGGAACTAGAGTTAGATGGTTGTAAGCCTCCATGTGGGTGCTGGGAATTCAAATACAGATGACTGGAAAAGTGGCTAGGGCTCTTAATCACTAAGCCATCTTTTCCATCCCCCCACCATGCTTTTAATTAATAGTCCACTGAGTGTGTTTCTAAACTGATTGCAACACTGACAAAATGATATGTGCATACCACCGATTCTTCTCCAAATAGATGCTAATGTAGAAATTATGAGAATGACCATGTTTGTGTGTCTTTAATTTGTAATTCTTCACTAGTAGGCTGAGTGATAGGACTGGGGTGGGTCTGGGAGTAGGATTTAATTCGTGAGTCATGACACTGTGCCTCTGCTGTGGTACTCTTGGAAACTGATCTGCTGAGCAGGTGGCATAACAAATAAGCTGGGGCTCTCATAGTTTGTGAAGCAAAACTCCTATATTGATTTCCAATCGACATGCTGCTTGACCTACAAACAAGTCACAGAGATCTTAAGATTATTTGTCATTACAGAATAACCCTCTCTTATTCTGCCCAATCAGACTGAACCCTTGTTTGCTGTTCATGTAGCACTATACCTAAATGCCTTAGGTGAACTTAAAGTTAAGTGAAGAGTAAGAAGTATTCAGGGCTGGTGATGTAGCTCAGTCCACTCAGAACTTGCCTAGCATGTAGGAAGCTCTGAAGTCCACTCCACTCCTGCACAAACTGGGCATGGTGGCTTATACTTATAATCACAGCCTTCAAGAGGTGGATACAGGGAGATCAAAGTGTCCAGGTCACTGTCGGTTACATAATGAGTTCTGGGCCAGCCTGAGACATGTGACCCTGTCTCAGCAAGCAGTATTGTCTAGTTCTTTCAACTTATTATGGCACCGGACTCCTAAAACCAGCTCCTCGTTTTGTCACGATTGAGTTTTTGCTGATGAGAGACAAATCTTTGTGTTTGCATATGAGGGATAAGGAAACGAAACAGCTTTGAAACAATAGTGGAGTAAAAATAACAACCTTCATTGATCTAGACACGGAACTGAAAACTTGCTTTACCCCTTTGCTTTTCTTTATTCATATCCGTGAAGTCAAAGGAAAGTTCAAATGTTGTTTAAATCCGAATTGCACAGGTATTTTATTATTGGGTCAGGGGCTACTGAGAGAATCAGAGGGTCATCTATGCCAAGCACACAGAGGCTCTGTCCATGAGTGAGCCACCAGTAAGATCCTTCAACAAGTGTGATAAGTCATTTATTAACAAGTCAGAGCTGACGATCTTGTCCGACTCAGCTCTGCCATAGAGCTAGCATTTAAATAGTGTCAGTCTAAAAAATGACACCAACACTTTCACCTACTGAGGGTAAAAGTGCCTTTCCTAGCATCCCAACCCTATCCCAAAGTCAGCAAGACTAAGGAAAGAAGAGTCCATAGCTTAGCTTCATTTTTGTTGCTGTGATAAGATATCTTGACAAAAAGAAAATTAGGAGAGAAAGGGGTTTATTTTGTCTTACAATTTCAAGTTATAACCTCCTATATTGATTTCCAATAGACATGCTGCTTGACCTACAAACAAGTCACAGAGATCTTAAGATTATTTGTCATTACAGAATAACCCACTCTTATTCTGCCCAATCAGACTGAACCCCTGTTTGCTGTTCTTGTAATCTGTTATTGTAAGAAGCCAAAGAGGAAGGTGCTAGAGCCTGCTAGTCATCTTATTCACAGCTAAGAACAGAAGAAATAAACACCTGCCATCCCTCTCAGCTCAATTTCTCTACTTTTATACACTTTGGGGACCCTTGTGTAAGGACTGGTGCTGCCCCACAGTGAGCTGTTTTCACATCAATTCACTTGAAACAATCCCCCAAGGACATACTCAGAGGCTTACCTAATACAGACACTCCCTCATTGAGAATATCTTCCCAGGTGATCTAGGTGGTCCATTACCAGGGAATGGAAAAAGGAAGCTGAGCTTTCTGCTTCCTGACCACAGACACAGTGCAACAATGCAGCTGCATCACACTCTTGCTTGTATGACTTCCCCGCCTTAATGGACTGTGCACCAGGGACTGTGAGCCAGAACAAACCCTCCTCCTTTACATTGCTTCTTGTTAGGTGTTTGGTCCAGCAACAAGGAAAGTGGTCAATACCGTGGCGCCGCACAGAAAACATGGGCCTTCAGCACTTCCTGTCACCAGCATTAAAACAGAGTAGGAACTCTGAAACACAATTCTTACTAACATTTTTCTTGTATAAGCAGGACAGAAATTCAACTCCTCAACATTATGCATTACAGTGAAGGGAACAGGCTGGTTCTTCCCAGGGGCAATTTCTTCCCCCTTGTCTTTGAAGATTCATTCATAGTTTCTTGGTTACCTGTATACTTCATTCACCTTTCCATCCAGTACTAACTCTGTGCTTTTTTCTCTTTCCTCACTTTGTTGGCTGGCTTATTTCTTTTTTTTAATTAATAAAAAATTAAAATAATTGATCCAGGGATTACTCTCTTTTTACTTTCTGTATCCTTCTTTCTCTCCTATGTAGGGATAAAAAGACTTGAGAAAAAATGGGACATAGGCATAATATAGGAATGGTAAAGAGAAAGGGACAGATTATTTAATATGCTATTATATCTTTGTATATTGATACAAAATTAAGATTATATTTGGCTACATTGGTATTGATCTTTGTATATTGAATCAAATTAAGGTTAACTCTTTTTTTCTTTATTTTTTATTTCTTCAAGTTACATCGCAATCACAGTCCCCTTCCTATTCCCCCCTCCAGTCCCACCCTCCCACCCTCAACCCCCCCTCCTCTTCCCTTTCTTTTTTAAAGTTTAAGGTATATCTTATTTCCCCCTACAGTTTCCCCTTTCAGTCCAACAAATAGCTCTTTCTCTTATAATAATAATACAATACCAAACAACAGAGGTAATTAGGCCACAGTTATGAGGGTTATATGGCTTAGCGTACATTCCCAATGTCCAGTTCATGTGTATTTGGCACCTGACTTTAACATTCTACTATCTAACAATCTCCATGAGTTTAAAGTTCTATATCTAACTCAACATTCATACTAACTTGCAAGACAATTTTAAAAGCATCTTCTTAGATCTATAACACTCTCTTGACTCCTAAACAACTCAAAATTTAATTATAAGACTCTAGCTATCTGTTCTTCAACCACCTCACAAACCTGAGAGGGATGAATATATCTGATTTTATAGGAAGTACAGGGCCTGCAGCTTCCAAAATTAAGAAATGACATACCAGTGGCTGCCTGGACAGTTCCCATTTTCTCTCCATACATTACAGCATCAATCTTCAGTCGTTTGGCCCCATTTCTCTGACAGACATTGATTGTAGAGCAGGGGTTATGAAGGACTTGCCTACCCTGTCGTGGCAGAGGTAGGCTGTGGACTTACCTGCTTCCAAGTTTTGTCCTTTTTGGACTGCCTACAGTTGGAGCAAGGAGCTTTTCATACCAAGAGATAGGATTGTTACTAATTCAATCATCTCCAACTGGAGATTCTTCGATGCTCATCTTCTACTTGGGGTACAATATGGGGTGCTGTCAGGAGTTGGTATGTCTTGATATAAAAAAAAAATCTAAAGTTACGAAAACATCTTTGAATGCCATATTCTGCAGATCTCTTGAGGTTTTTGAAGAGGCCCTATCTATCTCTTATATTAGCATAAGCAGATGTTTCTTGTTTCTTAGCAGCTTTATTTCTGATTGGCTTAGCATGTAACTATAATAGGCTGTCATAGTACCTAACAAAATGACCAGCATTTCTTAATTATCCTAAACAGTTTATGAAAATTAGTAGTAAAAGGCTGAAACATCACATTTCATTTTTTTTCTAACACTTCCATCCCATTTCTCTGGGGTGGGGTGTCCTTATATAACAGTCCCTCATCTCAGTTGAGAGGTCATATGAGGGCCAAGAGCCTCCTCATTCATTGGGGGTCTACGAGGCAGTACCACCGGTGAAAAGTGTATCATTGCCCAGGAGAGAGAACTAAAAAACAAACAAACAAATAAGCAGAAAAACAGATAAAAAAGAATAAAAAATAGAAAAAATATAAAAAATATATAAAAAATAAAAATAAAAAATAAAAAGTATATGTCCAAGTTCCCTTTGGTGTGTTAGTTTTAGTATCGATACCTTCTACTATATAGCTAAAATCCTACTATAAGTGAATAGATGCCATATGCATCCTTCTGAGTCTGGGTTAGCTCACTCAGGATGAGCTTTTCTAGTTCCATCCATTTGGCTGCAAATTGCATAATTTCATTGTTCCTGATAGATGAATAATATTCCATTGTGTAGATGTACTACAGTTTTTTTAACCCATTCTTCGGTTGAGGGACATCTGGGTTGTTTCCAGTTTCTAGCTATTACAAATAAGGCTGCTATAAACATAGATGAGGAAACTTCCTTATGATTCCATGAAGAGGCATTTGGATGTATACCCAGAAGTGGTATGGCTGGGTCCTGAGGCAAAGCTATTCCAAGTTTTCTAAGATATCGCCAGACTGACGTCCATAGTGGTTGCACAAGCCTGCATTCCCACCAGCAATGGAGTAGGGTACCCCTTTCTTCACACCCTCGCCAGCATGTGCTGTCATTTGAGTTTTTGATCCTAGCCATTCTGACAGGTGTGAGATGGAATCTCAGAGTCGTCTTGAGTTGCATTTCTCTGATGATTAAGGATGTTGAGCATTTCTTCAAGTGTCTCTCAGCCATTACGGATTCCTCCTTTGTGAATTCTCTATTTGGCTCTGTCCCCCATTTTTTGCTTGGATTATTTGGTTTCTTGGCATTTAATTTCTTGAGTTCTTTGTAGATTTTGGATATTAGCCCTCTGTCAGATGTGGGGTTGGTGAAGATTTTCTCCCAGGCTGTAGGCTGCCGTTTTGTTCGAATGACAGTGTCTTTTGCCTTACAGAAGCTTTTCAGTTTCATGAGGTCCCATTTATTGATTGTTGATCTCAGGTCCTGAGCTGTTGGTGTTCTGTTAAGGAAGTTGTCACCTGTGCCAATGAGTTTGAGGGTTTTTCCCACTTTTTCGTCTAGTAGATTTAGTGTGACCCGCCTTATGTTAAGGTCTTTGATCCACTTGGACTTAAGTTTTGTACAAGGTGATAAGTATGGGTCTAATTTCATTCTTTTACAAGTGGACATCCAGTTGGACCAGCACCATTTGTTGAAGATGCTGTCCTTCTTCCATTGTGTCGTTTTGGCTTCTTTGTCAGAAATTAGGTGGCCATAAGTGTGTGGGTCTATTTCTGGATCTTCAATTCGATTCCATTGATCTACTGGTCTGTTTCTGTACCAATACCATGCTGTTTTTAATACTATTGTTCTGTAGTATAACTTGAAATTTGGGATGGTGATACATCCAGATGTTTTTTTATTGTACAGGATTGATTTAGCTATTCTGGGCTTTTTGTTGTTTCAAATGAAATCAAGAATAGCTCTTTCCAAGTCTATAAAAAATTGTGTTGGTATTTTGATAGGAATTGCATTGAATCTATATATTGCTTTTGGTAGGATGGCCATTTTTATTATGTTGATCCTACCTATCCATGAGCATGGGAGATCTTTCCATCTTCTAAAGGCCTCTTCCATTTCTTTCTTCAAGGGCTTGAAGTTCTTGTTGTACAGGTCCTTTACTTGCTTGATTAGAGTTACCCCCAGGTATTTTATGTTGTTTGTGGCTCTTGTGAAGGGGGTTGTTTCCCTTATTTCTTTCTCAGCCCATTTGTTTGTTGTATAAAGAAGGGCTTCTGATTTTTTTTGAATTAATTTTGTATCCAGCCACTTTGCTGAAGGTGTTTATCAGCTGTAAGAGTTCTCTGGTGGAATTTTTGGGGTCGCTTATGTACACTATCATAACATCTGCAAATAGGGATAATTTGACTTCTTCATTTCCAATGTTTATCCCCTTGATCTTTGAGTTGACTTATTGCTCTAGTGAGAACTTCAAGTACTGTATTGAAGAGATATGGTGAAAGTGGACATCCTTGTCTTGTCCCTGAGTTTAGAGGAAATGCTTCAAGTTTCTCTCCATTTAATTTGATGTTGGCCACTGGCCTGCTGTATATTGCCTTTATTATTTCTAGGTACTGCCCTTGTATGCCTGTTCTCTCCAGAACTTTTAGCATGAAGGGGTGTTGGATTTTGTCAAATGTTTTTTCTGCATCTAGCAAGATTATCATGTGGATTTTTTTTCTTTCGTCTTGTTTATATGGTGAATGACATTGATAGACTTTCATATGTTGAACCATCCCTGCATCCCTGGGATGAAGCCTACTTGATCATGGTGTATGATACTTTTGATGTATTCTTGAATTCAGTTTGCTAGTATTTTATTAAGTATTTTTGCATCTATGTTCATGAGGGAGATTGGTCTGAAGTTCTCTTTCTTTGTTGGGTCTTTGTGTGGTTTAGGAATCAGGGTGACTGTGGCCTCATAGAATGAGTTTGGCAATGTTCTTTCTGATTCTATTTGGTGAAAGAGTTTGAAAAGTATCAGTGTTAGCTCCTCTTTGAAGGTCCGATAGAATTCCATGCTAAAGCCATCTGGCCCTGGGCTTTTTTTGGTTGGGAGATTTTTTAATGACTGTTTCTATTTCCATAGGGGTTATAGGGCTGCTTAATCTGTTTATCTGATCTTGATTTAGCTTCGGTAGGTGGAATCTATCAAGAAAATTGTCCATTTCACTTAAGTTTTCAAATTTGGTGGAGTATAGATTTTTAAAGTAGGATCCAAATATTCTCTGGATTTCCTCAATGTCTGTTGTTATTTCTCCCTTTTCATTTCTGATTTTGTTGATTTGTGTTTTCTCCCTCTGTCTTTTAGTTAATTTGGCTAAGGGTCTGTCTATTTTGTTGATTTTCTCGAAGAACCAACTCTTGGTTTCATTGATTCTTTGTATAGTTCTTTTTGTTTCTAAGTTGTTGATTTCAGCCCTAAATTTGATGATCTCCTGCCTTCTGCTCCTCTTGGGAGTGTTTGCTTCTTTTTTTTCCAATTCACTCAGTTTAGTTGCTAATTTGCTAATATGAAGGCACTTAGTGCTATGAAGTTTCCTCATAGCACAACTTTCATTGTGTTCCATAGGTTTGGGTATGTTGTGTCTTCATTTTCATTGGATTTTAAGAAGTCTTTGATTTCCTTCTTTATTTCTTCCCTGACCCAGTGGTCCTCTAGTAAAGAGTTGTTCAATTTCCATGTGTGTGTAGACTTTCTGTTGATTCTTTTGCTATTGAAGTCTAGCTTTATTCCATGGTGGTCTGATAAGATACAAGGGGTTATTTCAATTTTCTTGTATCTGTTGAGGCTATCTTTGTGTCCAACTATATGGTCGATTTTGGAGAAGGTTCCATGAGGTGCTGAGAAGAAGGTGTATTCTTTGTGTTTGGGTGAAACGTTCTGTAGATATCTGTTACGTCCATTTGGTTCATGATCTCTGTTAGACTCATTATTTCTCTGTTTGGCTTCTGTCTTGATGATCTGTCCATAGTTGTGAGTGGGGTGTTGAAGTCTCCCACTATTAAAGTGTTTGCATCGATGTGCGATTTAAGTTTTTGAAGCGTTTCTTTTATAAATGTAGGTGCCTTTGTATTTGGGGCATAGATGTTCAATATTGAGATGTCCTCTTGGTGGATAGTTCCTTTAACGAGTATGTAATGCCCTTCTCTGCCTTTTTTATTAACTTCAATTGGAAGTCTATTTTGTTTGATATTAGGGTGGCTACTCCAGCTTGTTTCCTGGGTCCATTTGCTTGGAAAACCTTTTCCCGGCCCTTTACTCTGAGACTGTTTATCTTCAATAGTGAGATGTGTTTCTTGTATACAACAAAAAGATGGGTCTTGTTTACGGATCCAGTCTGTAAGTCTGTGTCTTTTATTGGCGAGTTGAGTCCATTGATGTTGATGGATATTAGTGACCAGGGGTTGTTATTTCCCATTATTTTGGTATAGCTGGTCGTCTTGTGTTTCTTTTTGTTTAGTTGCTGTGGAGGTTTCTATTTCCTCTGTTTTCTTGGGTGTAGTTATCTTCTCTGTGTTGGAATTTTCCTTCTGGGATCTTCTGTAGGGCTGGGTTTGTGGGGAGATATTGTTTGAATTTGATTTTGTCATGGAATATTTTGTTTTCTCCATCTATGTTGATAGAGAGTTTTGCTGGGTATAGTAGTCTGGCTGGGCACCTATGTTCTCTCAGGGCTTGTAGGACATCTGTCCAGGCCCTTCTAGCTTTTATAGTTTCTGAGGAGAAGTCGGGTGTAATTCTGATGGGTCTGCCATTGTATGTGACTTGGCCTTTTTCTCTTACAGCTTTTAATATCCTTTCTTTGTTCTCTACATTTGGAGTTTCTATTATTATGTGGCGAGAGGAGTTTCTTTTCTGATCTAATTTGTTTGGTGTTCTGTAAGCCTCTTGGATTTTTACTGGCATCTCTTTCTTTAGGTTTAGGAAGTTTTCTTCTATGATTTTTGTTGATGATATTTCCTGGACCATGGAGCGGGAGTCTTCTCTTTCCTCTGTGCCTATAATTCTTAGGTTCCATCTTTTCATTCAGTCCTTGGTTTCTTGGATATTGTGGGTCAGAAATTTTTTAGCTTTCTCATTTTCTTTGGATGTTGTATTGATTTCTTCCATTGAATCTTCCATGCCTGAGATCCTGTCTTCCATCTCTTGAATCCTATTTTTGGTACTCAAATCCATAGTTCCTGTTCTCTTCCCTTGATTCTCCATTTCCATTTTTAACTCTGTCTGTGTTTTCTTTATTGTTTCCATTTCCATTTTCATTTCTTGAGTGATGTTATTTGTTTTGTACATTTCCTGCTCCAGTTTGCTTGTCTTTGCCTGGAAGTCTTCCATTTCCCTCTCTTTTTCTTGTTCAAGTTGACCCACCTTGTTCTGAAGTTCTCTAATGGTGTTTGGTGTTTTCCATCGCTTTTGTATGTGCAATTGTGGCTTCTTTGAATTCCTTCATAGATTTAAGTTCTTCTTGAAGGGACTCTATCACTTTCCATAATGTAGAATTGTCATTGTTTTCATGTGTTTCAACTGTGGTGAGGTGGTTCGGGCTGGATGGAATAGCGTTGCTTTCTTTTGTTGGGGACATTTCGTTCTGTTTTTTTTTTTTTTTTTTTTTTTTTGGTCTGGGGCCTCTGGCCATGTGGAATTTTTTAGCTGTCTTCTGGACTTGAGTCGGAAGGGGGCGCTTTGGTGTAGGAGTCGAGTTGCCTTACTCCACCCCTATAAAGCGAGTCATTCAGCCTCGCCTCCTAGGTGGAGACCTAACTAATCCAGGGGGTGGAGCTGTGTACAAGTAAGCTCTGGGTCCCCACCGGAAGGGCCAGTACTAGTAAAAAAGTCTGATATACAACAGTTTCAAATACCTCGCAGTTTGCCCGGGGTTGGCTTCTGTGGTGGGTAAATCTGCCTTCACCCCCAATAGCCTTGCCTCTCCCATGGCCTGGAAACTGGCCAGTGAAGTCACCACAGTGGGTTGCAATCTACAGCCTGAAGGCACTTTGTAGCCGGGCTGCGCTCACTTCCAAAGGTTGCAACCTTTCATCAGATAGCTGGATTGTCTGTGGGAGACCTGGGGGTGCCCAGCAGGGTGGGAATTATCTCTGCATGGGATCTGAATCTGCCCCAGGTTAACTCTTTTTAAGGTATTGTACCTAGGTAATGCTTAAAAATGAAATGTGAAGTTTTGGCCTTTTGTTAGTAACTGTCATAAATTATTTAGAAATGCAAACTAATAGTCATTCAAGCATGTCATTTTGTTAGGTACTAGGGTAGTCTATCACAGTTATTTTCTAAGTTAATCAGAAATCAAGTTGCTAAGAGACAAACAACATTTGCTTATCCAAATATATGGAGATAGATAGGTGGTCTTCAAAAACCTCAAAAGAGCTGCAGAATATGGCATTCAAAAATGTTTTCTTATCTTAAGATTTTTTTTTATTTTGAGATATGTCAGCTCCTGACAGCAACCCTTATTCTACTCCAAGTAGATGATGAGCATCAAAGAATCTCCAATTGGAGATGGTTGCATTAGTGGAAAGCCTGTCACCTGGCAAGAAAAATCCCTTGCTTCAACTGTAGACAGACTGCTGTTCAAAAAGGACAAAACTCAGAAGCATGTAAGTCAACAGCCTAGCTCTGCCAAGAGAGGGTAGGCAAGTCCTTCATAATTCCTGCTTTACAATTAGTGTCTGTCAGAGAAACAGGGCCAAAGGGCTGAAGATTGATGCTGTAATGTATGGAGAGAAATTGAGAACTGTCTAGGTAGCTAGTTGTATGTCATTTCTTAGTTTTGGAAGGTGCTGGGCCTGCACTTCCTGTATAATCAGAAATATTTATCCTTCTCAGTTCTCTGATGTGGTTGAAGACTAGATAGTTATAGTCTCATAGTTAAATTTTGAGTTGGTTAGGAATTAATAGGGTGTTCTGGATCTAAGAAGATGTTTTTAAAATGGTGATGCAAGTTAGAACATAAGCTAAATTGGATATAGAACTTTAAACTCATGGAAACGGTTGCATAGTAGAATGTCTTTTAACCTGGATGGACTGTGCACCAGGGACTGTGAGCCAGAACAAACCCTCCTCCCTTACATTGCTTTTTGTTAGGTGTTTGTTCCAGCAACAAGGAAAGTGGTCAATACCGTGGCACCACGCAGTCCCTGGTGCACAGTCCATCCAGGGTAAAGTCAATTGCCAAATATGTATGGACTGGACATTGGGAATGTATGCTGAGCCTTATAATTTTCAGAATTGTGGCCTAATTATTTTTGTTGGTTTGTATTGTATTTGTTGTTATAAGAGAAAGAGCCATTTGTTGAACTGAAAGGGGGAGCTGTTGGGGGAGAAAAAGATACACCTTAAACTTAAAAACAAAAGGATGTGGATGGGGGGGTGTAAGGGGGAAGAGGGTGGGAGGGTGGGACCGGAGGGGGAAGTAGGGAGGGAACTGTGACTGAGATGTAACTTGAAGAAATAAAAAATAAACAAATAAAAAATTAAAATAATTGTATTTATTCTTTATTGGTTGGTTTATTGTTTCCTATTTATTTTGCAACCTGGATCTGTTGTGTAACACTATTCCTGAGGAGACATGAAGAAATGTTTAGTTACCGCAGATCGGGAACCAATAAGAGACTAAGTATCACTGATGAACCGAGCTTTTTCATGGGGGCTGCTTGGTTAACGGGGGGGGGGGGGGTCTCATGAGAGCGGGAACCTCAAGTTCTCTGCAGAGCATGCAGGCAGCTCAACAGGTCAGAAAGTGGCTCTTTCCGGTATCCTAGTTGCTCTGATCCTCTTGCAGTCAGCTTGGGTGCTCTCCCAGTCACACTGGTTAGTCTCAGTCTCCTAAGTGGTCCATCTGCTTGCATAACCCTAGGACGGGAGGAGCCTTGTGCATATGGTCAGTTTCAGTGTCTTCCAGAGATTCCTGATTTGTTTAATTCCTTAGTCTTACTGAGGGAGTTAGACAGCTCTAGCTAAGTTATATGAATATGCTGTTGGTACTTTGGGGGATTGCTTATTTTATTTAGCACAGTGGTTCTCGAACTTCCTAATGCTGCAGTCCTTTAAAACGGCCACTTATGTTGCAGTGACTTCCAACCATAAAATTATTTTCAGTTCATTACATGATTGTAATTTTGGCTACTGAATGGTGTCTCCATTCCTAAGGTCATTGGAAATACGTGTTTTCCAATGATAGCAAGCTACAGGTTGAGAAATGCTGATTTAGTCAATGTCTTCATAGTTCATCCACTGGGAGAAAATGTCAAAATTTCCTCTCAAGTTTTTAAGGATAAGCAATATTTCTTCATATGTGTGTTCATTAGTCATTTTGTCAACTTGGCACATGTTACAATCATTGGGAAGAGGGGGTCTCAATTGAAGAAAGGACTCCATATTAACAACCTACATACAAGCCTCTGGAACATTTCTTAACTAGGGATTGACATGGGAGGGCCTGTTCCTAGTCAGGTGGCTTAAGACTATATAAGTGAGCAGACTGAGCAAGGAACAAGCCCAGTATGAAGCACTCTTCTGTGCTCTCGGTATCAGTCTGTGCCTGAGTTCCTGTCTTGATTTCCTTCAATTATGGACTGTGATATAGAAGAGTAAGCTGAAATAAATCCTTTCCTTCTCGAAAGGTTGCTTTTGGCCATGTTTTTTTTTTTTTCAAATTACAATAGAAATCCTAACTAATATGATATATATACTGCATTTTGTTTATTTATTTATCTGGCAATTTGAGTTATTTCTGCTTTTTGGCTACTGTGAGGACTGCTACCATAAATATGGCTCCAAGATGTTGTTTTTAATTTTTTCAGTTATACCCTGTGTCTTAGCTAGGGTTTTATTGGTGTGAAGAGACACCATGATCAAGGCAACCTTATAAAGGCAAACATTTAATTGGGGCTGGCTTACAGCTTTAGAGGTTTAGTCCATTATCATCATAATAACCTGTAACCAAGCCTGATGAAGCTCACCAGATCATCAAAAACAAAGACCAGGAAAGTAAAGGGGAGTAATTAAGAAAGGAGATCAGCAAGAGTGACAACGAAGCAAATGAGGATAACCTGGGAAGACAAATACAAAATACATTATATATGAAAATGCTATAATAAAACTTAATATGTGTAAAGTAGCCTATACTAATAAAGTTTTAAAGATGTAAAGTCTACCTAAAAATGTAAGTTGACACAATATTCTTTCTGACCCAAGGGGGAAAAGGTGTTCAACATTATTAGCCACCAGAGAAATGTAAATTAAAGTGACTTTGAGATTCCATCTCATTCGGGATGTCTGTCATTAAGAATACAAGTGACAGCAGATGCTGGAGAGAAGGTGGGGAAAAAGGGACCTGCATTGACTTCTCAGGTACAGCCGCTGTGGAAATTGGAGCGGAGGTTTCTCAGAAAGACAAAAATAGAACTACCATATGGTTCAGCTCTACCACTTCTGGGCATGTGCCCAAACGACTCTGTATGTCTGAACACAGAGGTTCTCACTCTCAGTCTCGTTCATTGCTGCTCTGTATGTGATAGCCAAGAAATGGATTCAACCTAGATACCTGCCAACAGATGAATGGATAATAAAAATATGGTTCATATATAAATTGAAAATTTATCCAGATATTAATAGAAAATGAAAATAGGAAATTTGTAGTTAAATGTTGAGTGTTAAACTATTATATCAAATGGGAAAGTCCAGGCTCAAAAAGAAAAATATTGTTTGTTCTCTCTCCTATGAAGTTCCTGGCTTCCAAGTCTTATGTAGATGTATATATGCAGGAGTGAGTGTGTGTTCAAATCAAGAAGCAAGAAAGGGGACCATGAGAGGGGGGGAAAGAGGACTGGAGGGAGAAGGGTTGAGAATGTAATAGTTTATGTATGATATGAAGACTGAAGGGGCAGTGCTCAAGATAGAAGGAGTAACTATGGATTGGAGTGGCCAACTAAAACTAAAAATTTAAGAAAATGTCATAAGAAAACTTGCTATTCTGTAAATAATTTTAAATATTGAAAAAGATTTAATATGCAAGGATTACAAACATTTGAGTATAATTAACAGGACATTTGAGAGGAACTGATTAAACTAAGAAAACAGTGGATCCTAGGCAGGAGAACTAATTCAAGATATATTTAAAACATTTTGGAGATTGTAATATGGTTAAATAATTTCTTTCTTCCCTTTCTTCCCTCCACAACCTCTCATAGAGCTCTCCTTGTTCTCTTTCAAATTCATAACTTCTTTTACATTGTTGTTATATGTATATAGATATATACATATATATCCATAAATACATCCTGCTCAGTCTGTGTAATGCTATTTGTTTGCATGTTTTGGGGCTGACTGGCCATTTGGCACTGGATCAGCAACTCTTGTGCTTTTCCTCCCCGAGGATGAGGATGAGGATGAGGATGATGATCACTTCTGCTTTCAGCACCCTTAGCTGCCTATAGTTCTTAGTGGAGTGCCGAGCTTCATGATCTTCAACTCAGAGTATTCTAAGTAGCATCCTCAAATAGATTTTAATACTTATTAAATCCCCAAACCACGGAGAAGATAAGGAAATAAACATCATAAACAGGAGAGATTTCTAACATGGATGAAAGGGAGAGAGGAGGAATTGAAAGGAGAGAGTGGGGGTATAATAGAAAGGGGGTCAAAGTACAGTGTATACTCGTATGAAAATGTCCTTATGAAACCCAGTGTTATCTATAATGAGGATACATCAATTTAAAAAAAGAAAAAATGAGATTTCTTAGAATATAAAACTACATTTAAAAAAAACTTGGAAAGCTAGCCCAGTACCCCAAATGGAATTTTCTATTTTATCAAAGATAAAAAGTAAGACTTATGAACAAAGAGGCTTATTGAACAGAATTAATACAATTCCAGGAAGAGAGATTAGAGGTAAAAGGAGACAGACAGGGACACATAGACAAACACACACTCTCTCTCTCCCTCTCTCCCTGTCCATCCCTCCCTCTCCCTCTCTCTCTCTCATACACACACACACACAGAGAGAGAGAGAGAGAGAGAGAGAGAGAGAGAGAGAGAGAGAGAGAGAGAGGAGGGAAGTCTCAAAGGCAAATGGAGAATCTACACAAGCAGAACAGAATTAACTCAACAAATCTGGTATTTAGATGCATCATCTTGAAACTTTATAAGAGTGGTAATCTTGGAAGCTTTGGGGTAGAAACATGTGCATGCGTGTGCACACACACATAGTGGGTTCGTGCCCGTGCTTGCATAATTCTGAGACAAAATTTACTGCTCTGACTTTCATTGTACTCACAATTACCTACTCTCCAGACCTTGAGTCTGTGTTCTCCTAGGCTTGTCCTTCTTAAAACTATATTTTCTCATATGCAATTTTCTCAACTAAAATATGACTTAAAAATTAGATGGCTAAAAATTTTGTTAACTTATTGCATGCCCAAGAAGACACTTTATTTGTAAGATTTGTTATTATTATTATCATTATTATTATTTTAAGTCATGGGTATGTGAGCCCAGGTGCCCAATAGAGGCTGAGGCATTGAGTCTTCCCAGAGTTGGAGTTAGAGATAGCTGTAACCACCAAGGGTGCTGGAAACTGAACACAGCTTCTGAGCTATAGTTGGTACTCACTCTTAATGGCTGAGCCATCTCTGAGGCCCAAGATACTTTTAATGTACAATTGTACACATCCAAACAGGATGCCTGGTATTCATTATTATAAAATTACATTACTTAGGTCTATTATGTGACCTATGTGAATTATATGTTTTTCTTAATTTCTGAAGATCTTTATTGAGTGGGATTTGAATATATTCCTTAAAAGTTCTTTCTTCTCATTGGTATGTACCATCCAAATAGGCAACATATAGACATGCGGTCTTACTTGGGCTAACTTAGGACTTAATTTAAGTCACCAGGCTACTAATGATAAATGCAGCATTTAATATCTTCAGAAATGTTTCAATAGCTGAGAAAGTAGAGCAAGTCCTACGAATGGAGGTTTCAGAGGGGAAAAAAAGATTTTAAAAAGGCACAAAACAAAGGGGGTTGCATGATAGCTCAGAGGGTAAAGTTACTTGCTACCAATTCTGGTGACCTAAGTTCAGTCCTCAGGAGCCTACATGGCAGAAGGAACGAACTTACTCCCTGTCCTCTGACCTCCATGCATATGATGAACACACACACACACACACACACACACTATTAGGTGTCTTCTTTTTCATCAAGAGAGTTACGGGGGTTTTGGGGTACACTGTGTGAAGGGGTGTCTCTGTATATTCAATTGTTGATTGCTAAACCAGCAGATATCTAAGTACTAGCTGGATCTTGGTATTATTATTTCTATAGTCTATCACCTATCTTATATTTTGTAAATATTCTTCCTTCCTCACTTGCCTATTGGTTGTAATAAAGATCTGTTGGTCAATAGATGGGCAGAGAGTGGAGGGTGGGGGTGGAACTTGAGAGAGAGAGAGAGAGAGAGAGAGAGAGAGAGAGAGAGAGAGACAGAGAGAGACAGAGAGAGGTGGGAGAACAAAAGGAATGGGAGATTTGCCAGTGGGCATGAAGGTGAACGAATGGAACGAAAGGCTGGAACAGATCTAACAGAGCAAACAGAGCACACTAGAGAGGTAGAGGTAGCCACATGGCAGGATGTGCTGCCAGGATTAGATGGGTTAAGCTATATACTCATCAGGGAGACAATTCAAGCTAAAAGGCCTAAGCCATATATATGTATGTAATTTGTGTGTGTGTATATATATCAACTCTGTGTCATTATTTTTACCCCTGGCAGGTCTGAGATGGCCAGCTACTGGAGACTGAGAGATGGCTTATCAACTAAGAGCACTTGCTGCTCTGGTTCTGTTCTCAGCAGTCATGTCAACTCCTGTAACTCCAACTGCCTGTAACTCCAGTTCTGGGGTATGTGATGCCCTCTCCTGGCATTTTTGGGTACTGCATGCATGTGATACACAACATACATACAGAAAAAATACTTAAGCCAGGATCAGGACCCAGACACAATGGTTACTGCTCCTTGGTTAAGTTGTTGAAAATATTCATGTTCTCATGGATTGCTGGGCAATTTAAAACAATCAGTGATTTATTGGCTCATGATTCTGGAGGCTATGACCAGCATCTAATAATGGTCTTCTTGCTCTGTCAGCCCTTTTTAGAAGGGGAAAGACAGAGCAGCAGGAGAGAGCTCGCTGCTCAAGTCTTTCTGTAGCAGGAACTAGCCCATTCACAAACCCTTTCCGTTACACTCTGTTTCTCATTGGTGATTAAGTTTCCAACTCATGTCTCTTAGGGGACACATTCAAACCATAGCAACTCCCACATGATCCATGCTTCCTAGAGCCCATAATAAAATTTTCTGTTTGAACAATGAGATTTGGCTATCTATTCTTGAGTAATGGTGTAATGTTCCCTGTGCAGAAAATCACCTCCAATATGTAGCTGCTTAAAACAATAGCCAATTACTTCCTCAAAACTGTGTAGCTTAGCAGTATGGGCAATTGTGTGCTACATGGGTCAGCTGAGCTCATTGTGTAATTGTGGGACTTACCTAGGGAGGCCAAAGTGGCTGCAATGTTTCTTTTTATTTTTTTTTCCAGACTGGAACAAATAACAATCATCCCCATCATATAACAAAGGGACAAGGTGATCCCTAGACCTCTTTCTCATCAAAAACCTAGACCTCCTTTCTCTGCTGCAGTGTGCAAGGGGCAGGGACCCATCTTCCCTGGGGTGGGGTAGTCAGTAGCCAGCCTGCTGCACCCCAGCCTGCCCTCACCCCAGAGTGTCTTGGAGAGGATGAACTTTGGTTCTGGTAGCAGCTGCACTGGTGGGTCTAAGAATGAAAATCTAACAAAAACCCAACACAACCATCCAGAGGTAGTTTGTGAACAGAGAAGACAGAACTAGAACCTTGTGGGGTAGGGAGAAGCAAGAAGAAGAGGGGCTAGGCTAGATCCTTATTAGTGTTCCACTGGAGGAAGGGGAACAGCTTGGAGTTGTGGAAGCAGGAGAGGCAAGTTAGCACCCCAGCTGCCTTAGGTGGAATCCAGAGAGTAGGATCTAACCCTGGAGATAGGTGGTAACTCCCATTTGTCATTGCATCAGGTCCTAGCAGAGGGCAAGGTGGGTGGGGCCAACATCTGTCCTACTTCCTACAGTCCAAGGAACTTACTGAAGGCATACCTTTAAACTATTTTTTAGTAACTATAAAAACCTTCCAACCCACCAACCCAGGGCACAGGAGAAAGGATATCAAGATGAAGACAACCTCAGGTTCAAGTTCTTGGGGCAGTTAGTCAGCCGTCCATCCAAATCAGCAGCATACACTGGAACAGTTGCAATCCACCAATGAGAACACAGCAATATCAGCAGCAGCTTCAGTGGCTTATCTGGCTCTAGTAATGGGATGGTAGTTGCTGGATGGGGCCTTAGTCTCTTCTACCTGCCAGAGCTTGCTGAACCTCCATGGGGTAGATGCTGAACCTGAACAGCCTTGGTGCAGCAGCTTTTTCGGCTCCAAATGTGGTTTCACCTGGGCCCGAATTGGGATCAGTCCAACCTAGACTGCAATCTTCAGCAAGTCTCATCAGGAGCAACCTTCAACAAAACATTGTCTAGAGTCTTTCAAAATTAAGGAGCGATGAGCAGAGATGAGAAGCAAGGCCTTTTGATACTCCCTCTATTTATGCACCAGGATGTTTTCTCATATGCCCTCCTCCCAAGATACTTCCTGTTGACTAAGATCATGGAGCTCTCCCAGGAGTCTGCCCATCAAAGGGTGTAAATACATTGCTCACAGGTGACAATCATCAGGATGATTTGCACCCCTCTTTTCACGAGTCTGTTTTTCAGCAGTAGACAAAGCACTCTCACAACCCTTACACATTCATTCAATGCAACCATGTTTCCAAAGAAATCCAAACTTTAACCACAACTTACTCAACCTAGTACAGGATCTAGTGAGGCAGAAGTGGCTGTGAAACCTCCCTGGTGACAATTTAGTGGGGGGGGCATGCTGGGATCTATTCATCCCCATGCAGTGATCACACCTGCTGTGGCCAGCTCAGCCAAATGTGGTTTGTCAGAATGAGAAGGCCCTTGATAGCCAAGGAGCATGCTGCACTATGTGTGGTCACTGTTTCTCCTGCAAGGACTCCTAGGAGAAGCCCTTTTCTTCATCCCCCAATTTCTTGGGTCTGCCCCTCAGTTTCCTCCCTGGAGCTGTGGTAGCTTTCTTTGTCTTGGTGGAACCCTTCTTTTCGCTTCCCTTTGTTCGGCCTCTTCAGTGCTGGCACTTCACTGCGTCTTGCCCTGCCTGCCTGGGCCTTGCTTCTCAGTCCTGTCTTTTTCCAACTTGGAGGCTAAGCGATGGTTGGACATTGAGCTGGACTTGCTCATTTTCCTTCTTTGTGAAACAGCAAGAATAACTGGCTGTGATGGCTTTCTTGGAGCTGGGCCAACACCAGAAATAGCCTGATTCCACAATGGCTCTTTGATTCCCTTTGGAGACTTACTGGTGGCTCAGACTCCCCAGCAGGAGGGAGGTGAGACTTTATGTACAAATGCTCGCCAAACCACTGCTCAAGCCATCCTTTCTTCTGTACCACCACAGGTAAGCAGAATTTACAGCCATGTTTTCCACAACTAGTGAGATAGTGAAGTATCTACAAAAAAGCAAAAGGACAGAGGACAGTGAACAGGGATGACCCAAAGAGGAGGTTCTGGACTTAGTACCAAAGCTTTACTGAGTACTCAGCTAATTACCTGCAGAACTCAATCTGTTCCTGAGATGTCTGGCATCATGCTGTTTGTGTTTTCCCATTCTAGATCTTTCTTAGAATCACTATTTAGAGTGAGTCAACTAGTTTAGTTTAGGCCAATCATTAAGCATAAAGGAAGTCAATGAACACAAATGGATTCACAGCTTAAAGGCATTCAACTCACATCACTAGCCAGGACTGTGTTTTAAATGGTTTCCAGTTTCCAGGTTAGTTCCAGGCAGAGACTAGAGCCATTTATTTAATTGGTTAGCTTAGCTGTATACCCCATATGCTATCCAATAAGAAGGAAAACAGCTGTTATGGTTCTTTGTCTTCAACCCTTGAATGCTAGCAAAAGTACTTCTTTTTTTGTGTGGGCCCTAACTGTCACCTTTCAGTGCCAGTAAAAACATGTATCACTGATTACCGAGAAAACATGTACCCAGTTGAAAACTGATTGTTTTTTTCTTCAAATTTTCTTTAATCACTATTCTCCCTTCTAGAAATTCTTCAACACCAGGCTTTTCTCCTCAAGATGACCCTACTTTAGAGCTCTGACACCCAGGTTATAAAGCATGATTCATTTAAAAGTTGAAGAGATTTTGATTTGTCTTCTTGATTTTCCCCATTCCATCACATTATTTGGAAGTGCATACAATAATTTTCCTAGAATCCACTGCCTTCTCTGTCAATTGTCATTCTACGCCTACTCAACCCACTTACCAGTGTGTATTCCCAAGCTTGTTACTAATTTTTAAGTAGAATTTTTAAAGTTTATAGAGGTTCTCTTAAAATTTTATCTTTTCTCAGGCCAACAGTTGGCTCTGCTGCTGAAACTGTTTGCATACACACCTGACAGCCTGAGTGTGCTCCCTGGATCCCTTGGTGGAAGGAGAAAACTGAGTCCTAAAAGTTGTCTCAGGACCTCCACAGCCGTGCTGTGGCACCCACATGCACATCACACACATATGGAGATGCAGTAATAACAACAAATAGATTGCTTACTAAAATAACAAGATCAGATTTTATTATCTATGAAAACAGAAAAGTTGTCACCAGATATGTATCCAAACAGTTAAGCATGGTTAGTACCCTCCTGTGGTACAGTGGTAGGGAGAGGCAGGATTCTGAGTTTGAGTCCAGCCTGGCTACAAAGTGAGCCCATCTCAAAAGGCAAAGGGCTTTGGCTCCATGGTAAAGTGTTTGTCTAGCACCCACGATACTTGGACTTGAGCCCCAGCCCTGGAAGAAACTTGATATAACTATTTAAGTCCTTTAGACTGTTCCTTTCCCTGCCCACAAACCTCCATACTCTGAGGTGAAGCCTAAATCAACTATTTCTTTCCTTTCTTAGTCTACAAAGCTATGAAAACATTCATGATAAAGGTATATTTTTTAAGATTCCATTATTGCTTTTTCTGATAAAAATCTTAAAAATTTAGTGACAACATAAAAGCAAAATCTGGCCACTCCCACAAAGAGAGAAAAAAAGAGAGAGAACATGGAATAGGAACATCTTGTCACAATCTTATTATTTCTACATACCTTTTCCTATTTTTTAACTTCTTCAAAATAGGCTTTGTTGTTCCTCTTGGAAGCAGACAATAACTAAACGCAGCATGGACTTGGAGGTTCCTGATCAGTTACAGTGTTGCTGGTAGTGGCTGAGGGCAGACTCCTTTTGCTTCAGCTCATTGAAACTTATTCATATGTGAAAATGAAACAGCTCAATCCAAGACTTGCTTTAGATGAGCATGCAGGCGTGTGTGTGTGTGTGTGTGCATGTGTGCATGCGATTGTGTGTGTGTGTGTGTGTGTGTGTGTGTGTGTGTGTGTGTGTG
>CAJQZJ010031998.1:1406075-1423099 GCA_907164525.1 Lophiomys imhausi | reverse complement strand
GTGTGTGTGTGTGTGTGTGTGTGTGTGTGTGTGTGTGTGTGTGTGTGATACAGTCTCACTGTGTAGCCCAGGCTAGTCATAAGTTCACAATCCTCTTGCTGTAGTTTCTAGAGTGAGGGTTATAGACATTTGTAACTACAATGACCTCTCTTCTTAATTTTTGTTAGCTATTCCAAATTCCTCATTTATCCTCCTTACCATAGCTCTTGTAGTGCAATCAACCATATTTTTATTGTGAATTATTTAATTCTTCTCTCATATATTACGGTTTCCCCTCTCTCCCCCCTCTCCTAGTCCCTCTCCTCCCTCCCAGTACCCCCTATCCATTCCTTTTCCTTTCCCTTCAGAAATAAGAAGGCCTCCCAAGGATAGTAACAAAATATGCCAAGAATTAAGGCTGGACAAGGCAACCAGGGAGGAGGAAAAGGGTCAAAGATAGCCCCTGCTCCTACTGGTAGGAGTCCATAATAATACCATAACATATATGCACAAGGCCTACATCAGACCTATCAGGATCTTTGGTTTTCTGTTCAGTCTTGTGGACCTCTATGAGCCCTGCTTAAATGATTCTGTGGATTTTCTTGTGGTATCGTTGACTCCTCTAGCATCTTCCTCCTCCTCTTCCATGGAATCCCCCAAGCTAATGTGTGGCTGTGGGTCTCTGCAACTGTTTCCATCAGTTTCTGGATGAAGCCTCTCTGATGATGATTATGCTAGACTTCTGTGTACTAGTATAGCAGAATATTATTAGGAATCATTTCATTGACTTTGTTTCTGTTAGTTGTGTTTTGTCCTGTCATAAGTATCTGGGCTGTCCAGCCTCTGGTTTCTGGCTCTACAGGCAGTGTTGAAAGTGGACTCCCTCCTGTGGCATAGGTATCAAGCTGAGCTGGTCATTGGTTGACCACTTATCACAATTTCTGTGCCACCTTTACTCCAGCACATTCTGCAGGCAGGGCAAATTATAGGTCAAAGGATTTGTGGCTGGATTGGTGTCCCAATCCCTCTAGCTGAAAGTCTTGCCTGGTTACAGGAGATGATTGGTTCAGGCTCCATATCCCCCACTGCTGGGAGTCTTAGCTAGGGTAACCTTCATGGATTCCTGGGAGTTTCCATTGCACTGGGTTTCTAGCTCATCCCAGAGATGCCCTCAATTCCAGTTGCTCTTGGAGTAGTCTCTCCCTCCATTCCAGCTTCACCTAGTTCCTCCTGTTCCCATCCCAATCCTTTACTTTACAGCTAGTATCCACTCATAAGTGAGTACCTACCTTGTTGGTCTTTCTTGGTCTGGGTTACCTACTCAGGATGATTATTTTCTAGTTCCATCCCTTTGCCTGCACATCTCATGATGTTTTATTTCTAACAACTGAATAATGCTCCATTATGTAAATTTATTACATTTTCTTTATCCACTCTTCAGTTGAAGGACAGGAACCTTGTTTCCAGTTTCTGGCTATTAAGAAGAAAGCTGCTATGAAGATAGTTGAGCAACTGTCTTAATGGTATGATGGAACATCTTTTGAGTATATATTCCCAGGGGTTTTATAGATGGGTCTTGAGGTAGATCAATCCCCAATTTTCTGAGAAACCACCATATTGATTTTCAAAGTGGCTGTACAAGTTTGCACTCCCCTCAGCAATGGAAGAGTGTTCCCTTTGCTCCTCATCCTTGCCAGCATGAGCTGTTGCTTGTGTTTTGATCTTAGCCATTCTAATAGATGTAAAATGGAGTCATTATGATTTGAATTTACCTAATGGCTAAGGATGCTCAACATTTCTTTAAGTGTTTCTCTGCCATTTGAGTTTTCTCAATTGAGAGTTCTCTGTTTAGATCTGTACCCAATTTTTAGAACTGGATTATTTGGTTTGTTGATGTCTAGTTTCTTGAATTCTTTATACATTTTAGAAATTAGCCCTCTGTCAGATGTTGAGTTGATTAAAAAAAACAAAAAACCTTTTTTCCATTCTGTAGGCTGCTGTTTTGTTCTATTGATGGTGTCCTTAGCCTTACAGAAGCTTTTTAGTTTCATGATGTCCTGTTTCTTCCTTCCTTCCTTCCTTCCTTCCTTCCTTCCTTCCTTCCTTCCTTCCTTCCTTCCTTTCTTTTTCTTTCTTTCTGTTCTTTCAAGACAGGGTTTCTCTGTGTAGTGGTCCTGGCTGTCCTGGACTCCCTTTGTAGACCAGGCTGTCCTCTAACTCACAAAGATCCCCCTGCCTCTGCCTCCTGAGTATTGGGATTAAAGGCATGTGCCACCATTCCCAGCAGACACCCCATTTATTAATTGTTGATCTTAGTGCCTATGCTATGGGTGTTCTGTTCAGGAAGTTTTCTCCTGTGCCAGAGCAACAAGGGCTATTCCTCACTTTCTCTTCTATCAGGTTCAGTGTATTTGGATTTATGTTGAGATCCTTGATCCACTTGGACTTGAGTCTTATGCAGGGTAATAAATATGGATCTATTTCCATTCTTCTATATGCTGACATCCAGTTAGACCAGTACCATTTGTTGAAGATGCTTTCTTTTTTCCATTGTATAATTTTGGGTCTTCGATTTGATTTCATTGATCAACTTGTCTATTTTTATGCCAGTACCATGTGGTTTAAATTACTATAGTTCTGTAATAGAACTTGAGATCAGGGTTGGTGATACATATCCAGAAGCTTTTTTAATGTACAAAATTGTTTTAGCTATTCTGAGTTTTTGTTTTTCCATATGAACTTAGGTATTGTTTTTTCAAAGCATGTAAAGAATTCTGTTGGAATGTTTATAGGATTGCATTGAATCTGTATATTGCTTTTAGTAGGATGACCATTTTTACTATTTTCATCCCACCAATCATGAGCATGGGAGATATTTTCATCTTCTGATAACTTCTTCAATTGCTTTCTTTAAAGACTAGAAGTTCTTGCCATACAGGTCTTTCACTTGCTGGTTTGAGTTATCCCCCCCAAGACATTTTAAATTATTTGTAGTTATTATAAATAATGTTGCTTCCCTGCTTTCTTTCTCAGGCTTTCATTATTTGTATATAGAAGGGCTACTGATATTTTGAGTTACTCTTGTATCTAGCCACTCTGCTGAAGGTGTTTATCAACTATAGGAGTTCTCTGGTAAAAAAATTTTGGGGTTGTTTATGTACACTATCATATCATCTGCAAATTGACCTGCTTTAAATTCTTCCATTCCAATCTGTATCCCCTTAATCTCCTTTAGTTGTCTTATTGCTCCAGTTAGAACGTCAAGTACTATATTGAATAGATATGGAGAGAGTGGATGGCCCTGTCTTTTCCCTGATTTTAGTGAATTTTGCTTTGAATTTCTCTCCATTTAGTTTAATGTTGGTTTGATAAGCTTTGGCTAAAAGTCTATTCTAATATCTAAAAGACATTAGAAAAGATATTAGAATGACTACTTCTACTTGTTTCTTGGACCCATTTGCCTGGAAAACTTTTACCAGCCCTTTCCTCTGAGGTAATGGCTATCTTTGTTCATGAGGTATGTTTCTTTTTCTTTTCCCTTCCTTCCTTCCTTCCTTCCTTCCTTCCTTCCTTCCTTCCTTCCCTCCCTCCCTCCCTCCCTCCCTCCCTCCCTCCTTCCTTCCTTCCTTCCTTCCTTCCTTCCTTTTTTGTGTTTCCAGACAGAGTTTCTCTGTGTAACAGCCCTGACTGTCCTGGAACTCACTCTGTAGACCAGGCTGGCCTTGAACTCACAATGATCTGCTTGCCTCTCCTCCCAAGTGCTGGGATTAAAGGCATGCACCACCATGCCTGGCCACTACAGGCAGTTTCAAACTGCCATGTGGTTGCTGGGATTTGAACCCAGATCCTTTGGAAGAACAGCCAGTGCTCTTAACCGCTGAGCCATCTCTCCAGCCCACTGAGGTGTGTTTTTTGTATGCAATAGATTGGTGGATCCTATTTGTGCATCCACTCTGTTAGCTTGTGTCTTTTTATTGGGGAATTGAGTTCATTGATGTTGAGAGATATGAATGACCAATGGTTGTTGATTCCTGTTATTTTGATGTTCATGGTGGTGTGTGTGTGTGTGTGTGTGTGTGTGTGTGAGAGAGAGAGAGAGAGAGAGAGAGAGAGAGAGAGTGTGTGTGTGTTTCCCTTCTTTTGGTTTTGTGATGTGAAGTTATTTCCTGTATTCTCCTGGGTGTAGTTGCCCTTATTGTGTTTGAGTTTTCCTTCTAGTATCCTCTGTAGGACTGGGTGGAAAGATGTTTAAATTTCATGTGCTCATGCAATATCTTGTTTTCTCCACTTATGGTGATTCAAAGTTTAGCTGGGTGTAGTACTCTGTACTGGAATCTGTGATCTTTTAGAGATTGTATGATATCTGCCCAGGCCCTTCAGGCTTTTTTAGTCTCTGTTGAGAAGTCTGGTATAATTCTAATAGGTCTGCCTTTACATGTTATTTGGCCCTTATCCCTTGTGGCTTTTAATATTCTTTCCTTTTTCTGTTACATTTAGTGTTTTGATTATTATATGGTGGGGGGATTTTCTCTTTTGGTTCAGTCTATTTGGTGTTCTGTAAGATTCTTGAATGTTTATTGGCATCTCTTTCTTTGGGTTAGGGAAGTTTTCTTCTATGATTTTGTTGAAGATATTTTCTGGGCTTTGAGTTGGGAATCTTCTCCTTCTATTCCTATTATTCTATTCTTAGGCTTGGTCTTTTCATAGTGTCCCAGATTTCCTGGATGTTTTGTGTTAGAAACTGTTTAGATTTAGCATTTTCTTTGATGCATCAATTTCTTCTATAATATCTTCTATGCCTGAGATTCTATCTTCTGTCTCTTGTATTCTGTTGGTGATTCTTGTGTCTATAGATTTTCTTCTCTTTCCTTTATTTTCTATCTTCAGGATTGCCTCTGTGTTTTCTTTATTGCTTCTATTTCCATTTTCATGTCTTGAGCATTCTTCTCCTATTTGATTGTTTTTTTTTTCCTGTATTTTTTAAGGGATTTATTAATTTCTTTCATCTGTTTGATTATATTTTTCTGCATTTCTTTGAGGAATTTATTCATTTTTAAAAGGCATATATCATCTTCATAACATCAGATTAAAGGCCTTTTACTTGTGCTTCAGGTGTGTTAGCACGTGGGAGGGGGCCTCACATGGTGGTCCCTGATAGTTGCTGGGCTCTGAGGTTGCAGGGAGAGATGGCACCTGAGAGATGGGGAGTGGAGAGCCTACTCCTATTATTCTTAGATTTAGTCTTTTCGTAGTGTTCCACATTTCCTGGATGTTTTGTATCAGGGATTTTTCAGAGTTAACATTTTCTTTGTTGTGTCAATTTCTTCTGTGATAACGTCTACATCTGAGATTCTGTCGTCTAGCTCTTGTATTATGTTGGTGATTTCTTGCATCTGTAGCTCCTGTTCACTTAGCTGGATTTTCCATATCTAGGACTCCTTTAGGTTGTGTTTTCTTCATTGCTTCCTTTTCCTTTTTCAGGTCTCGTAAAACTTGTCTGTTTGCTTATTTCTTGTCTTTCTCTAAGGGATTTATTAATTTCTTCCAGGTTTTTTTTTTGTTTTTCTTTTCCTCAATTTCTTTAAAGGATTTATTCATTTCCTCTTTAATTTCTTTATCATTTTCATAAAGTTGTTTACTTGTGCTTCAGCTGTGTTGAATATTCAGGGCTTGCTGTAGTAGCATAGATGTGCTTTGGTGGTGACATATTGCCCTGGCTGTTGTTGATTTTGTTCTTACATTGGCATCTAGGCATCTGGATTTTGGGTGATTCTAAGACTACATGTTAATTTTTGAGTTTGTCTTTGTTAAAAGGGTGTTTTGTTCTTTGGTTTTTGTTTTCTCTCTGGCCTTCTGGTCAGCATGGCCTATGGTTCAATACGAGGGTTTCCACCTGAGTTGGGTACTGGACTTCTAATGGCTGAGGTGGCCTCTGGTTGAGTAGGAGCTTTCTGCCTGAGTTGAGGGCTGCAGTTTTAGTGGCTAGCATGGCCTCTGATCCAGCTAGGGGTCCTCCACTGGAGTTGGGGGCCTGGACTTCTGGGGGTCTTGGTGGTCTCTGGTGGAGCAGGGAGCTTCCACCTGAGTTGTGCATCAGGATATGGTGATGAGGAGAGGGGACAGTTGGGGGTATGCTGCGAGAGCCCTAATGGAGTGAGGGCAGTCCATGGGGCAGGGTACTTACCTGGAATTCTGGTAGCAAGCATGGCCTCTGGTGGAGCAGGGGCCTGTTACCAGAGTTGTGGATCAGGACAGGGTGATGAGGATAAAATATATATTTTTAGAGATTCATTTTATTTTTAATTATATAAATATGTATGTGTCTGTGGGGGCTTGTGGACTGTGCCTTCCCTGTTTGCCATGCAGCTTGGGGTTGTAGACCACGCCTTCTTGGAACCGGACCCTGGAACCCTCAAAGTTCAGGGGCACAGGCACTAACACTGAGGTCAGAAGATGTGGGAAAAGCTCTCTTCCTGCTTCTGCCAGCCCTGTGGGCATATAAACAACCTGAGCATGGGTTATAGGCAAAAGGTCATGTAAGCAAGTGCCCTGTTATTTCTCCCCATGCAAACAACATCAGAATTCCGCCAATCATGAGTCCACTCCCAAAAATCCTCTACTGCCTATAAACTATATATTCTTCCATGACTCACTGAATAAAGGTTACCATCTATTTCATTAAAATGGGCTGAGAGCTGTCTCTACTTCTGGGAGCTGTGGACCTGTCAATGCCTGCCTACCCTGACACCAACCGGTGGCTACCGGAACCCACGCTTTGGTGGACCGCAGACACCTTGACAACTGCCCGCTATTGCCCTCGAGGCAGACCTCGCTGCTGCAGCTGCTGCCATTCATACTGGGATGCAGTCTTGCTGACCCCATTTAGGGCTTTGGCTGTTGTTAGCTAACAGAGAATATTAAAAGAGGAAAACATATTACAGGAGTAGCGTTTTTCCCTCTGTCTCTCGCTGAGCTGAAAAATGTGTTTACTCACCCTAATCAGCTGGGAAACTGGAAGGTGGGATTTTGTGTCCCTGCCAGAATTCACACGAGGCCCTTCCAGTGGCGCAAAGCTCCCTTATCCCCTCCTCATCTTTCGTGGCTGCCACCAGAGAATGGTGACCGGGTGATCCAGATGAAAGGAATGACATTTGTCTCTGTGTGAGTATGTGTACATGAGTGCAGGTCCCCAAGGAGACCAAAGGTGTTGGATCTCCCTGGAGCTAGAGTCAAAGTTAAGTTTAAGAACCACTCTACATGGGTGCTGGGAGCTAATATTGAGTCCTCTGCAAAAGCAGTAAGTGTTCTTAACCATTAAGCCTCTCTCCAGCCTCACCCTTCTTTTAAGATTATATTTTTATAATTTTAAAATTATGAGTATGTATGTGCGTCTGTTTTTAGATATATGCATGTGAGTGCAGGTGAATGTAGAACCAAAAGAGGGAGTAGGATGCCCTGGAGCTAGAGGTATAGACGGTTGTCAGCCACTCATTGTAGGCATTTGAAACTGAATTTGGATCATCTAAAAGAATAGTGTGTGCTCTTAACCACTGAGCAATCTCTCTAGTCCCTATATTGTTGGGTATAAATGATTCATTTGCTTAAACATTTTAAAAATTATTATTTATTTTATGTGAGGAAATGCATGCATGCTTTGGTATGCATATAGAGGTTAAAGAACAATCAAGGAGTGTTGGTTTCTTGACCATGTAGGGTGGGGTTCAGGCTGTGCCAGCCCAGGTGGTATATTCTTTAAAGACTTGTTTGTGATTACTAATGCAATGACAGGCTCTAAAGCAGGCACAACCTTTGGCTTTTAAACTACATGATAATTTTGTTGTACCTCACACAAATTTAAAACTTCCTCATCGTGAAAAGCATAGCATACATAAAGTTAAAACATTACTGAGTCATAATTTTAAATTTTCGCAGTTTCATACTTTAAGCTTTATAGATACACATGTAGAGGGGCATAATATCAATACATAAAACAGTGATGAAATTAATACATACACCATGTAAGAAACTCCAATAGTCAAAAAAATAAACAACTTTACAGAAAGTTGACAAAATAAACCAATGATAATTTAAACTTTAAAAAGAAACACATAAAGCCAGGCATGATAGTAAACACCTGTAGTCCTATCATTTGTGAGGTGGAGAGAAGAATCAAGAATTTAAGACTAGAGATCAGTCTCAAAAAAACAAAAGGAGACAGACAATGATAAAGGTTAACCTTTGTATAAAAAATAAGAAAAATAACAATGAAATTCCATTTTAGAATTACACTGAGTACCTAAATATGCCTTTAAGGGGCTTATTTCATATTTCTGATTTCAAAGGTACACACCCAACATACACTATCTAATTATGTCTTTGTTATCAAATATAAAACTAACAAAGTCAAAAGTTTTGGCCAATGTTATTAGAGTTTTCAGAGTTATTATTAGAGTTATCAGAGAAGGAACCAAATAATGACAGTTGAGAAAATCCCCCAGATTGGCCTGTGCAGAGAAGCCACAGAGCTGGGAGTAGCCACAGAGAAGGGATATGGACTTGGCAGTCTTGTTCTCACCCTCTCTCCTTGTAGATTAACTAAAGCAACGTTTCCAATCACAGCCTAGGCCTGGCCTTCTCAGACCTGTGACAATCTTTTCCTAACAATGCAAAACGATCCTTGGACTGTTGAACTTTTGTTCTTCCTCAGTTCTCAGTAGGCATGTCACATGTCATGCCATGTTGCAGAAGCAGACAAAAGTTCCGGCTGGTTATTACAAAGACCTGCAATGCAAGGAAACAAAGTGCCCTTGTATTATTTTATAGAAATGGGTTATTAGGTGATTAGGTTATTCTTTAAATGAATTAAATGTTCTTATATTCTCTAATGTTTAATTTCTGAGATGATAAATAGCAATAGACTAAAACATTTAAGTTAAACTATGAGGCTTCAAAATTAAAGAAAAGAAAAAATTTAAAAGTTGCTAAGACCACAGTGTTTGAAAGCTACCAAATTAAAGAATTATCAATAGAGAACTCAACCACTGACTCAGCTGAATTGACTGCACAGAAGTCAATAGAACTCAGAGAGCCTTAGTGCTGGAATTAAAGGTATGTACCACCATGCCTGGACCTAAGCTCTTCTTTAACTTGCTCTTTACCAGGCTGACCTTGAACCCTATCTTCTAGAATTAAAGGTGTATCTGTATTTCAGCTGGGTCACACAGACCTAGAAGGTCTTTGAATGTGATCTCTTGCCAGAGCAGCCATGTTCTGAGTCAAAATTCCTTTAAAATACTAATTTTGGTTAGACAGAAGGATAAGTAAGTAGAAGAATTTTTTTCCTGATTTGGAGATAATTCACAAACAATTTTCATAATAATTACAGTTAATGAATGAAGTGATTTTTCTTATTTTTCTTCAATTATCTAATACTTTGCTTGAACTATAAAATTTGATTTAAAATATCAAATATATCTCTAAAGTACAAAGAATAACTAATGCCTTATAAAGACACTCAAATTGCCATCTTAAAGCATTTTTTGGTGATGTGACCAGGATACAATTTTGTTTTATTTTTGTAGTATAATAAAAGTTGAAATTTGTAGTTCACTTGGGCCTGTTGTTGCAAAAAACAGTAACCAACTCTGGTTATAGTAAGTAAATTGGAATGTACTAGAATAGCTTACAAGATTTCTGGAAAGTTGGAGGAATAGACTTGGACAAAGAACAAGATTCAACTTACTGTCAAGGATCAAAAAACAAGTTCTTAGCAAGAGTCACACAACCTTAGCAACCTTCTGTCAACTTCTAAGTGTTCTTAGGGTAGTGCCCATTGGCTCCCAGGTATCATTCGATTGTTCAAAACCAAATCACAGTCTTCATACCCCCTGTTCCTGCTGTTTCCTCACCCTTAAACCCTGGCTTTTACCAAGGAATGGCAGCCACTTCCTCCCAAAATTACATGTGATGGAATAGTCTCTAAGAATGTCTGAAATGCCAAAAGACAGCCAGTCTTTCTCACTCTAGATGGACTTCCATCACCTGGATGATGATGTAGATTCTTGGTCTGTAATCTTTTTGGAAGGGAAATAAATATCTACAATATATTAACCAAATATCTTGAAGCAGTCACATATTGTATTAGTAAGTTTTCTTGCTTTGATAAAATGTCTGTAAAGTAACTGTAGGAGTCAGGTTTATTTTTGCTCATGATTCAGGGATGGCACAATTCATTGTGGAAGACATAGCAGCAGGACTGTGGAGAGCTGGCCACAGATCCCAGCCCATACTACTATATCCAGTAAAACTTTAAATCACCATAGATAGTGATTGAGTAAACAAGATATTCCATGACAAAGTCAAATTTAAACAGTATTTATCTACAATTCCATCCCTACAGAAGGTGATAGAAGGAAAACTCTGACCTAAGGCGGTTAACAACACCCACAAAAACATAGGAAATAATCTCACATCAGTAAAACCAAAAGGATGGAAACACACATACACATACATACATACATACATACATACATACATACATACATACATACAAACACACACAACCACCACCACCATCAATACAACAATAACAAAATTAACAATCATTGGTTATTAATATATGTCAATATCAATGGACTCAATTCCCCAGTAAAAAGACTCAGGCTAACAGAATGGATGGGAAAACAGGATCCATCATTCTGCTGCATACAAAAAACATACCTCAACATGAAAGATAGACATTACTTTGGAGCAAAAGGTTGGAACAAGATTTTCCAAGCAAATGGACCCAAGAAACAAGCTGGAGTAGCCATTGAAATATCTAACAAAACAGACTTCCAACCAAAGTTAAACAAAAGAGATAGGGAAGGACACTTCATACTCATCAATGAAAAAAATCCACCAAGAAGACTTCTTTAATCTGAACATCTATACCAAATGCAAGGGTACCCACATTTGGCAAGAAACATTACTAAAGCTTTAAATAATACATTGAACCCCACACATTAATAGTGGGAGACTTCAACACCCCACTCTCACCAATTGAGAGGCCACCCAGTCAGAAACAAAACAGAGAAATAGTGGAACTAACAGATGGTATAACTCAAAAGGACCTGACAGATACCTACAGAATATTTCAAACATAAAAGAATATACCTTCTTCTCAGCACCTCACAGAATCTTCTCCAAAATTGACCATATACTTAGTCACAAAGCAAGTCTCAAAACATATAAGAAAATTGAAAACAAGAAAATGTATCTTATCAGATCACTGTGTGAAACCAAACTTTTAATTATTCAATATGTATTTATTGATAACTATAAACACAACAAATATAAATACTTAACTACTAACCCTAAGAATGACTACAACCCCTATTACCTAACCACTAAACCCATTGATAACCATTACAACTATTTTCATAACCTTTTAGAAGGATACAGTCTCTGGGGTAGACCCTTTAATTCCCTTAGCAGTCTTTCTTCTGGAATATCTCAGACGTAGATTCATCAGGGTAAATTGGCTATGGCGGCTTCACCATAAGGCTTGAGGCTTTCTTCTCCCCAGGAGACCTCAGCCGTCTGTAAGCCAACTTATTTCCTTTGTATCGGTAACTCTGCCACTCTGCCTCAGTCTTTAAAGCTGGCCACAGTTCCGTTCAGGCCGCTGTTCGGACAGGTCAAACCCCTCTAGGCAAAAGCTGATCCACAGGGTTTAGTCCTTGGCCTTTTGCTGTTTTGCTGAGGCTTTCTCTGCTCACCAGCTTCTTTCTGCTTCAGGGAGATCTGGCCATCAGTCCACCAGCACTTTCTCCATCAGACGATACAAACTACTCATTGTCCTGCATAAGGATTCTCTAGCATGCCCCCTACCTCCATCCACTTGTCCTTAAATAGGATCTCTACTTGTTCCACCTGGCTTCAGCTTAATTTGGGCTCTGCCCACTTAGCAGTTGAAAACAATGCCAGGCCATAAACTCAGGCCTGAATTCAATAAAACAATAACAAAGAGAACAATACAAAGAATCAATGAAACAAAAAAGTTGGTTCTTTGAGAAAATAAACAAGATAGACAAACCCCAATACAAAGTAACTAAAGATGTAGAGAGAATATCCAAATTAAAATTAGAAATCAAAAGGGGGACATAACAACAGATACTGAGAAAATCCAAAGGATCATTAGGTCAAACTTCAAAAACCTGTACTCCACAAAATTGAAAAATGTAAATGAAATGAATAATTTTCTTCATAGATACCACCTAAGTTAAATCAATATCAGATAAACAATTTATGTAGACCTACAACCCCTAAGGAAATAGAAGCAGTCATTAAAAGTCTCCCAACCAAACCAAAACAAAACAAAAAACAAATGAACAAACAACCCCCCAAAACAATAACAAGCAAAACAAAAGCAGGGTCAGACATTTTAGTTCATAATTCTGCCAAACTTTCAAATAGATCTAATATGAATACTTTTCTGTTATTCCACAAACTAGAAACAGAAGGAATATTGCCAAAATATTCATCTTATGAGGCCACAATCGCCCTGATAACCAAACCACACAAAGATTCAACAAAAAAGATAATTACAGACATTTTTCCTCATGAACATTGATACAAAAATATTCAATAAAACACTCACTCATTAACCAGATCCAAGAACACATCAAAAAACATCATCCACCATGATCAAGTAGGTTCATCCCAGAGATGTAGGGGTCATTCAACATGAAAATCCATCAATGTAATCCACCATATAATGTGGTGGAGGTTTGGATTTTTTTTTTGTACACAGTTATGTTGAATTAATATGTAAAAGTTGTGGGAGTGTTTCTGAAAAAGTCTCATGAAAGGAGCATGCAAAATCAGACTAAATAACTTGAACCTGTGAGAGCACATGATCTTCCTGGGAAAGCACATGATCTTGGAAGAGGTGTACCTCAGAAGGAGGGCATAAGGTTGGCCAATGACAAGGCATCCTGGTGCATAATTGGAAAGAGTGTATAAAAAGGAAGGCCCAGAAAACTCGAGAGGGCTTTTTGCTTGGCATTGCTTCACAATGCTGCTCTACTTTGAAAGATCTGGACTCGAGACTTGCCAAGAGGTCTAGATTGGGCTGAGGCCAGGTGAAGCCTCGGTTTGGAGCTGTGGAACCCACTCACCAAAGCTGTGGCCTGAGACCTGCAAGGAGACTGCAGTGCCAAGGGGAAGGACTCTAACAGCCTGTGCCTAGCCAAATGGATGGTGAAAAGACCTCAGCCTCAAGTGACTGCACTGGCCCCAAGTGCTCAGTTCATTCATGTTGACAACGGGCATCTGGTGTGCATGATGTCTGGACTTGCTGACCAGCACCTTGGGGAAGGCTGAGGTTTGGTGGAATTGAAGTTGGGCATAGCCCAGGTGGAAAGCACTGGCCCAAGATGGGCTGAGGGCCACTGATTGACCACCCGGGAAGACCAAGGCCAACTGAGGAGAGCAAAGCCTGCCCTGTGAAATGTGGTGGGGCTGGACAGGTGGCGTCAAGCCCTGGACTGAGAAAAAGTGGCCGAAATGGACACCTGCCCTAAGCAAGCCGAGGCAGGCAGAAGACGCCATAGGGAAAACAAATGGGCAGAAGCCTCAGCACCACGGCCAAGGCCACACACGACGCTGGACCTGCCACGAGGAGATTGAAAACCTGGACGTGAGAGGCCAAAGTACCACTACAGCAACTGCTGATTGCTATGTTCTTACAGACAGACTGCAACTGTTCTTGTGTTCCCATCGGCTGATTGGTACTGACAGCTGACAAGTTGCCCTAAGGAGCCATACCTGAGATCATCTCCATCTTGGTATATCCTTTATAAAGTGCCTGGGGTTAGTGGGTTGGTGGGTTGGTAGGTGTTTATAGATATTAATAAATAGTTTATAAGTTACACCTACAATATAAACAAATTGAAAGAAAAAAACCACATGATCATCTCATTAAATGCTGAAAAAGCCTCTAACTAATTCAATACCTTTTCATGATAAGAAGTCTTGAAGAGATTAGTGATACCAGGAACATACCTAAACATAATACAGGCAATCTTCAGTAAGTTGATAGTTAACATCAAATTAAATGGAGAGAAACTCAAAGCAATTCCACTAAAATCAGGAAGAAGACAAGACTGTTCACTCTCTCCATGTCTATTCAATATAGTACTTGAAGTTCTAGCTGGAGCAATAAACATCTAAAGGATATCAAGGGGGGTAAAAATTGGAAAGGAAGAATTCAAAGTGTCACAATTTGCAGATGATATCCATAAGATAAATATACATAAGTGACCCAAAAATTCTACCAGGAAACTCCTACAGCTGATAAACACCTTCCGCACAGTGGCTGGATGGCCTGAGAAAGAAAACAGAGAAGCAACACTGTTTATAATAGCTACAAATAATTTGAAATATCTTGGGGTAACTCTAAACAAGCAAGTAAAAGACCTATATGGCAAGAACTTCTAGTCTTTGAAGAAAGCAATTGGAGAAGATATCAGAAGATAGAAAGATATTCATGCTCGTGGACTGGTAGGATTTTCGTAGTAAAAATGGCCATCTTACAAAAAGCAGTCTACAGATACAATGCAATCTCAATCAACATTCCAACCCAATACATTTTTTAATGTTTATTTATTACTTTAGGTTACATCTCCATCACAGTACCCTCTTTCAATGCCTCCCAGTCCCACCCTCCTACCCTCTACCCCCATCCATCCCACTCCTCCAGAGTGTAGTGTCCCTATATATCAATCCCCTTCCCAGTTCAGCACTAGAAATGCTAACTACAGCACCCTATATGAATGAGTACCCACGGCATGAGTAAAGCCAAGTCAAGGACCTCAGTGTCTCAGACCCATGAGAACAGCAAGGCCTTCCCCTGGTCCCAGAGAAGATCTTAATAGTGTGTGCAAGAAATATTAACCACAGATCCTTCTTCCAGGATGACTGCAGTCTGACACTGTTGTCCTACAGAGACCCCCCCACCCCACCCAATGAGATTAGCTAACTGTCATCTTGCTACCTATTCCAGTCTAGCCTCATTTTATAATTCTTCTGTCTCAGTCCTCCTAGTGTTGGGATTACGGGCACAGAGTACTACATCCAGCTTTGCCACACATTTTTGTGTAAAGTGTTCTAGATTTTCAACTTGTGTGCTATTTATAACCTCAAATTGGATTTCTTCCATGAGCCAATCATTACTGAGTAGTACAGCAAGGGAGCACTATTACACTATTGTACAATAGTGACCCAATGTGTTCAGCATGTGAGAGGACCTAACCACACAATCTAACCACATCCACACTTATTTCATCGTGATTATAAAATGGGTGATAGTTTTGTTTTAGGATTTTTTCCCTTCCTGAGATGAAGGTCTCCCTATGGCCTTGAAATCAATGGACTTCCTACTTTAGTCTCCCAGGTGATGAGCTTATAGGTACCATGATGCCCAGCTAAGAGTATTGGTTCATAATTCATTTGTTTAGCTGTTTAGTAAGCATCAAATGAGAGCAACATGCTTAGTATATATTAGAAAGCAAAAGAAAAAAACCCCTGACCTCTGGAGTTCACAGCAGAAGGTGGGAAGTAGAAAGTATACAGCCACAAAACAAATTTTATAATATGCTGAAGGCAACAAGAGTTATAAGCAAAGCAAACCCACCAAAAGGAAAAAAAATGGGATGTGGGAACTTCAGGTTTAAAAGGGTGATCCAGACAGTTCTCTAACCAGGTAAAATTTATGTAAGGGCTTGAAGAGGGGTGAAAGAGTTGGTCAGGTGGATATAGAACAGAATAATATGAAATTTGGGAGTGTATAAAAATCCTTAAATTGCTGCCCCTAGTGGCTGCTGTGTCACATGTGCATCAGTAGGGGGCAAAGAGGAGAGAGGCTATGACTCCATTCAGTGTTCTGACCTATGAATAGTAGCCTAACATATCTGGGAAATAAAACAAGTCGGATATCAACACCCTTTTGGTTCCATGGGGCCCAGAAGGGAGGCTAACCTGTGTTGACCACTAGTCCCCCAACACCAGGCAAGCAGCAGATGGGATCCCAGGACAGGAAGCAAGCCAGAGAGTAGGTGAGCCCTGCCTGGCCCTGGATGAGGGTTTGAGGGTGAACCAGCCCTGAGCGAGTGAGTGTGAGAGAACCAGCCCTGCCTTTTGTCTGGTTTGTGGTGTTGGTGAGGGAGAGATCCCCTTTACTTGGTTGGCCTTGCCACAGGTAGCATGTGGAAGAGTTGGCCCTGATGGGGTAATGAAAGCAAGAGAGCTGGTCCAACCCCTTACCTGTTGCAGCATTTGAGAGAGCAGGTCCTGCAAATGGGAATTGCAGGCCCAGAAACAGGGCTTTGAGTTGGCACACCCCAAAATATACCCCATGGGTGAACTGAAGGAGTGCATGAAGAGGTCAGTTCCACAGACCCAAACTACAGGATATCCATGACACTGGACAAAAACAGCATACCTAGAGGAGTCCCAGTGAGGTTCCAGAATTGACAAAGTAGCAGAAGCCAGAGGCCTAATACCAGACCAAGGAGTCATTATAATGAACATTGCAAGAAAAAATGTGTGGACAAAAGAGAATATTGTGGGGCACACTGAGACACACTACAGCTTCCATAATGTTTTTTTTTATGTAAGGAGAGGTTGCAAGGGTGGAAGGTGGGTGTAAGGGGAGGTAAGAGATGAGAGTGAACAGGGGGCAGTGATGTTAAATTCACAAAATAAAAAAAAAACAATTAAAAATAAAAATCTTTTTTTTAAAAAAAAAAGGAAACTTGGATCTAAAACATACAAACAAAAAAACAAAACAATAAAACCCCAAAGACCTAAATTGGCCAAGTGTGGTGGTGCATGACTTTAATCCCAGCATTCAGGAGGCAGAGGCAGGTAGATCTCTGAGTTTGAGCCAGCCTGGTCTGCAGAGTGAGTAACATGACAACCAGGGCTGTGCAGAAATATTCTTGCCTTGAAAAACCAGAGAGAGAGAGAGAGAGAGAGAGAGAGAGAGAGAGAGAGAGAGAGAG
>CAJQZJ010031998.1:1368300-1406065 GCA_907164525.1 Lophiomys imhausi | reverse complement strand
GAGAGAGAGAGAGAGAGAGAGAGAGAGAGAGAGAGAGAGAGAGAGAGGCATCACTTCTGGCTGGAGAGATGGTTCTGTAGTAAAGCCAACTGCCATCTGATGATCAAGCCTGAAGACCTGAGTTCAATACCTAGAGCCTAAGTAAAAGCAGAAAGAAAGAATCAATCCACAAAGTTGGCCTCTGATCTCCACAAAGTCCCCATACACACAGTACACACACGTAAGCAATAAAAGGCAAAAACAAAAACAAAACGAAAAACCGTGAATCCCTGGCAGTACTGGAAGGTAAGAAATGAACAGAAAGAAGCACAGTGGTCATTGGAGGAGGCAACTGAGCAATAATATGGGTGACAGATGCCTGGAGCAGAGTGGCACCAGTTAGGGACTAGGAAGTGGTCACATGTTAGGACTAGAAATGTAGCTAATGGGTACAGTGTTGGCACAGTTATTGTACACTGTGTAGCGGTTACCTTGTATTACTCAAACGCTTATTTCTCTATCCCACTATCTGGTTTCATTTCATACATGGCATTGTAATGCTTGTTCTATGAATCTCCTGTCTCAAGTTTGTGTAAACATTGCTGATAATTTTTCCCTGCTTTATCAATAAACACTGGCCAGCCAGTAGCTGAACAATAGAGAGAATAGGATGGGACTTAAATTCCAGTGAGGCTAGGAGAGAAACAGGAGAGAGGGAATTCAGCCATGAGGAGAAAGGAAGCAGACACCATGAGAGGACAGTCGGGGCATAGAAGGACTTAAATGCAAGTATCATGGGGATTTGGGGGATATTGGCTGGGAGGTAGCTAGGTTAGCTTAGAGGATTAGAATAGAATAATAGTGTTCAACTATTGTGCTTCAAAGCTTATAAAATAAAATATAGTCTGTCTGTGCCAATTACTTGGGAACTAGCTGGATTAAAGAAATTGCCTTGCTAATTTCATGCTATAGTACAGTGCTTGTACAGTATTACAAAGCCTATATCCAGTCTTTAACAGTTAAAACAACAAACAAAAGGTAGAAGCAGCAAAATGCCTTGCTTGAATAGATATGTGGCACAAAAGGTGTTAACTGTACAAACAAGAAGAATGAGTGAACACAAGTGAACTCAGTAAGATTAAGGCTAATGGCCAAGTGTTTGTTTTGGATGTAGGTTGGACACAGACTTCATTGACATTCCTGTGGAGATGCTGCATAAGGAGACTGTGTTGGTTTGAATAGGAATGGCCCCCATAGATTCATGTGTTTGAATGCTTGGTGTTGTTTTAAAAACTTAAATTCCAGTCATTTGATTTTACCAATGAAGACTCAGGAACCAGATGCTAGAGTGAAAACCTGCTAACTTAGAGAGGCAGAGAAAACAATCAGCTGACCTTCCTATTCCACTGATGCCCCAGAAGGAAAAAGCCAATTAGCTCACCCAGCTGACTCTCCTACTTAGCTGACATCTCAGAAGGAAAAAGTTCTTTCTCCTCCTCCATACTGTCTTAAATATCTTCCAACTCAATGGTCTTTCTTCCTGTTCACTACATCTCAACTGGTTGCTTGCCCTGCAGTTGACTTTATTTAGCTCTTGGATTAAAAGTATGTGCTAGGGCTGAGCCACACCACAAGTTTTTGTTTACAGTAAACAAAAGCTCTAAGTTCAAAGCTGAGTCAAAACAATTAGAAACAGTCCATAATTAGAAACAATTATAAGCAGTTTTCCAGTTCACAATTTCAGGGGTTCATAATGTGATCAAGTATCCAGCAACAGCTTGGCTCATAAAGAGTAGCAATATTAGGAGGTGTGGCCTTCTAAGAGTAGGAGTGGCCTTTTGGGAGGAAGGGTGTCATTGTGGGATGGGCTTAGTCTCCTTCTGCTGTCTGTAGATCAAGATTTAGAACTCTCAGGTCCTTCTCCCAGCACTTTGTCTGCCTGTGTGCTGCCATGCTTCCCACCATGATGATAACAGACTAAACCTCTGAAACTATAAGCCAGCCCTAATTTTCCTTTATAAGAGTTACACACAGGAGGATCCAAGATGTCAGCAGTCAGCAGGGACACATTTTAAGCTCAGAGAAAATAGCTACATCATCGCAGAAATTTTAACAAGCTGAGCAACAACCTGAGAAGCGTGGACCTGCAGGGTCACACCCTGCGAACCCAGGCACTAGTGGGGGCCCCTCGTGGGGCCCTCAGACACTCAGGTAAACAGACACATGCAGGCATTGGGCACGGTGCAGTGGGGAACCCAAGCTGTGGGGTGTGGACCGGCGCAGAACTCAGGCAAAGAAGTGTGCCACAGAGGCCATGGATACCTCTGCAGAAGTGGGCAAGAGCCACACAAAAACCCAGCAAGTGGCTCCAAACCCCAGACAGTGGTACTCACCAGCCTTCAGAGCACCCAGCTTCCATGCTGGTGTTCCTGCACCAAAAAGGAGGGACCAGCAGAGCCATAGGAACAGATATATTCTGGGCAGAACCATTATGGCAGCAATCCACAGCGCATTCTGAGCTACAGGAGAACTATGGGACCACCTTGATTTATTTCCAGTGGAGCAGTGGTCTGGGAGGTGCAAGCATAGCTGGGCATGCCCAGAAAGGTGTTGGACATACAGGTCCCTCTACTGGATATACAATCACGTGGAAGAACATTACACCCAGACAGAGCAGAGGGCTGCTATTCTTGCACTGATGCATGGGTCTGATCACTGCAGGGCCTTGGCAGGCAGCCCCAACCACCAGATAGAGGTACCTCCCGGGTTCCTGAATGCCCAGCTTCCATGCAATTGCTCCAGCACCCAAGGGAGAGCAGTAGTACCACTGAATTGGTAAGATCAGAGCAAGCTGAAAGGTGGGCAGTCAGATTAAAAGGTTGTGAGTCCACTGAGTCCAAGCACAGCAGACAGGGTGTGGGGTTCATATCAGAGCCAGTGCACCTTGCCCTTTCTCGGAAGGATACCCTGTCTTCAACATCTAAGCCCCTGCGCCGGAGCAGCAAGTTCTTAGCCTTCTTGGCCTTTGCGTAACACCTGAGTGATTCAGACTACAAGGGCTTACTGCCTAGGGCCAAGAGGCACAGAGGTACCCAGGGGACAACCTAGAAGAAGCCTCCTGGGGGACCATGACCACAGACCTGACCCTTTGACCAGACACATGAGCAGCAGAAGATCTGCTGTTTATCCTACATTCTGTGGTCCTCCGAGCCCCACCAACATTTCTAGGAAGACCTGCTAGAACCTGAGACAATGCAAGCTGCAGAAGCGCATCCCATCCAATCCCCAACCTGAGTTCCCAGTTGGGACACAATGGGAAGGGGTGAGCTTCGGGGGTCCCACTGAGACCCAGCACCCATCTCAAGACCCCACCGAGCTTGTGTTGAGCTACAGACCACCAAGAGTATACGACTATACACCAAATCTCTCTCCTTGGCACCAGATCAAGAAGACACCAGGAACAATCAGCTAAGGACAACCAGATGTCTAAAGGTAAGCAAAAGAACAAAACTGACAAAAATCAGGGAAATATGACTCCAGCGAAATTCAGTGATGTTAACACAGCAAGCCCTAAACACCCCACCACAGCCATAACACATGAAAATGATGACAAATGTATACTTAGGAAAATGGTAGAGTCCTTACAAGAAGAAATTAAATTGCTGAAAAAATATAAAGAATCCTCAATCTTACAAATGAAAGCAATGGAAAATACCATTATAGACCTCCAAGTCAGCTCAGCCCAACATGAAAGGGAAAGAGACAAGGCGATGAAAGAGTTGAAAGATTTGAAAGACTTGAAAGATTTGCAGACAAAGACAAGCAAATTGGAGCAGGAAATATTAAAATGATTAAAATTGTGTAAGACTTGAAATTGGAAGTGGGAGAAATAAAGAAAACACAAGCAGAGATAATCGTGAAGGTGGCAAATCAAGGTAAGAGAACAGGAACTACAGACATGAGTATCAAAAACAGGATGCAAGAGATGGAAGACTGAATCTCAGGTGTGGAAGATTCGATTGAAGAAATCAGTACAACAACCAAAGAAAATGAGGAATCTAAAAAAGTTCTCACCCACAACATCCAAGAAATCAAGGACTCAATGAAAAGATGGAACCTAAAAAATATAGGCATAGAGGAAAGAGAAGATGCCCAACTCCAAGGTCCAGGAAACATCTTCAACAAAATCATAGAAGAAAACTTTCCAAACCTAAAGAAAGTGATGCTGGTAAGATTCCAAGAGGCATACAGAACACCAAACAGATTACCTGAAAAGAACTTCCTCCTGCCACATAATAATTGAAACTCCAAATGTACAGAACAAAGAAAGAATTTTAAAAGCTGTAAGAGAAAAAGGTCAAGTAACATATAATGGCAGACCAATCAGAATTACATCTAACTTCTCCTCAGAAACTTTAAAAGCCAGAAGGGCCTGGGCAGACATCCTACAAGCCCTAAGACAGGATAGGTGCCAGGCCAGATTACTATACCCAGCAAAATGCTCTATCAACATAGACGGAGAAAACAAGATGTCCCATGACAAAACCAAATTTAAACAGTATCTACACAAATCCAGGCCTACAGAAGATCCTAGAAGGAAAATTCCAACCCAGAGGAGATAACTACACCCAAGAAAACAGAGGAAGCAAAAACAACACTACAGGTAAACCAAAAGAAGCACACACCACCACCTAAATCAAAATAACAGAAAATAACAACCTTTGGTCATTAATATCCATCAACATCAATGGACTCAACTCCCAATAAAAAGACACAGGCTTACAGAATGGATCTGAAAACAAGAGCCTCCATTTGGCTGCATACAAGAAACGCATTTCAATAACAAAGATAGTTGCTATCTCAGAGTAAAGGGCTGGGAAAAGGTTTTCTAAGCAAATGGACCCAGGAAGCAAGCTGGAGTAGCTATAGTAATATTAAATAAAATATACTTTCAACTGAAGTTAATCAAAAAAGATAGGGAAGGGCACTACACAGTTGTTAAAGGAAAAATTCACCAAGATGATCTCTCAATACTGAATATATATGCCCCAAATACAAAGGCACCCACATTTGTAAAAGAAATTCTTCTAAAACTTAAATGACACATCAATTCCCACACATTAGTAGTTGGAGATTTCAACACCCCACTCACAACAATGGACAGGTCATCTAGACAGAAAACCAAAGAGAAATAATGAGTCTAACAGAAGTCATGAACCAAATGGACCTAACAGATATCCACAGAACATTTCACTCAAACACAAAAGGATACACATTTTCAGCACAGCATGGAACCTCCTCCAAAACTGACCTTATAGTTGGACACAGAGCAAGCCTGAAGAGATACAAGAAAACTGAAATAACCCCTTGCATCTTATCAGACCGCCAAGGAATAAAGCTGGACTTCAACAAAAACAGAAATAATAGAAGGCCTATACATTCATGGAAACTGAACAACTCTCTTCTGAATGACCATTGGGTCAGGGAAGAAATAAAGAAGGAAATCAAGACTTCTTAAAATCCAATGACAATGAAGGCACAACATACCCAAACCTATGGGACACAATGAAAGCAGTTCTATGAGGAAAGTTCATAGCACTAAGTGACTTCAAAAAGAAAATTGTAGCAGCTAATATTAGCAAATTAACAGCAGAACTGGAAGAACTGGAAACAAAAAAGAAGCAAACACTCCCAAGAGGAGCAGATGCCAGGAAATCATCAAATTTAGGGCTGAAATTAACAACTTAGAAACAAAAAGAACAATACAAAGAATCAATGAAACCAAGAGTTGGTTCTTTGAGAAAATCAACAAAATAGACAAACCCTTAGCCAAGTTAACTAAAAGGCACAGGGAACAAAACCAAATCAACAAAATCAGAAATGAAAAGGGAGAAATAACAACAGACATTGAGGAAATCCAGACGATCTTTAGGTCTTACTTTAAAAATGTCTACTGTACCAAATTTAAAAACCTAAGTGAAATGGACAATTTTCTTAATAGATACTTACCAAAGTGAAATCAAGATCAGGTTAACAGATTAAACAGTCCTTTAACTGCTAAGGAAATAGAAACAGTTATTAAAAATCTCCCAACCAAAAAAAGCCCAGGGCCAGATGGCTTTAGCACGGAATTCTACCGGACTTTCAAAGAGGAGCTAACACCAATACTTTTCAAACTCTTTCACCAAATAGAATCAGAAAGAACATTGCCAAACTCATTCTATGAGGCCACAGTCACCCTGATTCCTAAACCACACAAAGACCCAACAAAGAAAGAGAACTTCAGACCAATCTCCCTCATGAACATAGATGCAAAAATACTTAATAAAATACTAGCAAACTGAATTCAAGAACACATCAAAAGTATCATACACCATGATCAAGTAGGCTTCATCCCAGGAATGCAGGGATGGTTCAACATACAAAAATCCATCAACATAATTCACCGTATAAATAAGCTGAAAGAAAAAAAAAACAAAACATGATCATCTCACTAGATGCTGAAAAAGCATTTGACATAATCCAGTACCTCTTCATGCTAAAAGTCCTGGAGAGAGCTGGCATACAAGGACCATACCTAGAAATAATATAGGTGATATATAGCAAGCCAGTAGCCAATATCAAATTAAATGGAGAGAAACTTAAAGCATTCCATTTAAACTCAGGGACAAGGCAAGGATGACCACACTCCCCATATCTCTTCAATATAGTACTTGAAGTCCTAGCTAGAGCAATAAGACAACTAAAGGAGATCAAGGGGATACAAATTGGAAAGGAAGAAGTCAAGTTATCTCTATCTGCAGATGACATGTTAGTATACATAAATGACCTCAAAAATTCCACCAGAGAACTCCTAGAACTGATAAACTCCTTCAGTAAGGTGGCTGAATACAAAATTAACTTAAAAAAATGGAAGGCCTTCTTTATGCAAAAGATAAATGGGCTGAGAAATAAATTAGGGAAACAGCACCCTTCACAATTGCCACACACAATGTAAAATACCTGGGGGTAACTCTAACCAAGCAAGTGAAAGACCTGTATGACAAGAATTTCAAGTCCTTGAAGAAAGAAATTGAAGAGGATATCAGAAGTTGGAAAGATCTCCCATGCTCATGGATAGGTAAAATCAATGTAACAAAAATGGCCATCCTGCCAAAAGCAATATACAGGTTCAATGTAATTCCCATCAAAATACCAACACAATTTTTATAGACCTATAAAAAACAATTTTTAACCTCACATGGAATAATGAAAACCCAGAATAGCTAAATCAATCCTGTACAATAAAAAAAAATCTGGAGATATCACCATCCCAGATTTCAAGCTATACTACAGAGCAATAGTAATAAAAACAGCATGGTACTGGTATAGAAACAGACCAGTTGATCAATGGAATTGAATTGAAGACCCAGAAATGAACCCACACACCTATGGTCACTTAATCTTTGACAAGGAAGCCAAAACTGTACAATGGAAAAAAGACAGCACATGGTTCTGGTCTAACCATTTGTTGACATGTAAAAGAATGAAATTAGACCCATACTTATCACCTTGCACAAAACTTACGTCCAAGTGGATCAAAGGCCTTAACATAAAGCCCGACACACTAAATGTAATAGAAGAGAAAGTGGGGAAAACCCTCCATCTCCTCAGCACAGGTGACAACTTCCTGAACAGAACACCAATAGCTCAGGACCTAAGACCAACAACCAATAAATGGGACCTCATGAAACTGAAAGCTTCTGTAAGGCAAAGGACACTGTCATTAGAACAAATCGGCAACCTACAGATTGGGAAAAGCTCTTACCAATCCCACATCTGACAGAGGGCTAATATCCAAAATTTATAAAGAACTCAAGAAATTAAACACAAAGAAACCAAATAATCCAAACAAAAAAATGGGAAACAGAGCTAAACCGAGAATTCACAAAGAAGGAACACCTAATGACTGAAAGTCACTTTAAGAAATGCTCAACATCCTTAATCATCAGAGAAATGAAACTCAAGATGACTCTGAGATTCCATCACACACCTGTCAGAATGGCTAAGATCAAAAATTCTAATGACAGCACATGCTGGAGAGGTTGTGAAGGGGAACACTCCTCCATTGCTGGTGGGAGTGCAAACTTGTATACAACCACTATGGAAATCAGTCTGGCAATATCTTAGAAAACTTGGAATAGCTCTACCTCAAATCCCAGCCATACCATTTCTGGGTATACATCCAAATGATTCTTCACCAAACCACAAGGACATTTCCTCATCTATGTTCATAGCAGCCTTATTTGTAATATCTAGAGACTGGAAACAACACAGATGTCCCTCAACCAATGAATGGATAAAAACAAAACAAAACTGTGGTACATCTGTACAATGGAATACTACTCAGCTATCAGAAATAACGAAATCCTGCAATTTGCAGCCAAATGGATGGAACTAGAGTAGCTCATCCTGAGTGAGCTAACCCAGACTCACAAGATGCACATGGCATCTATTCACTTACAATCAGATTTTAGCCATATAGTACAGGATAACTTTTCTACAACCAACACACCAAAGGGAACAGGAACATAGACTTTGTTTCCTGTCCATGAGACACTTTGCGCTAGTGGTGCTGCCTTGTAGGCCCCCAGTGTATGAGGAGGCTCTTAGCCCTCATATGACTGCTGAAATGGGGCGGGGGACTGGTATGTGGGGACACTCAACTCTGGAGGAGTAGGATGGGGGAGGAGTGAAAAGAGGGCACTGTGATGGAGATGTAATGAAGTAGTGAACATTTAAAAATAATGATAAAAGTCCCCCATAGGCTCATGTATTTGAAAAAAAAAAAGTTACACACACACACACACATATGTAAGAGTTGTCATGGTCATGGTGTCTCTTCACAGCAATAAAACTCTAAGAGAGAGATATAAGAATCAGAGTTGAAGTAGGGAAATCAAGGTTATATATAAATTGGGGAGTTATCAACAAATGAGTGATTTGAAGGCCATGAAAAATAAGATCTTCAAGACCTTCAGAAAGACGGTCTATTCTGCAGTAGAAAGAACAATGAGGTAAAGTGTGCTCTTTTATCCAGAAACATAACTGATGGCTATATATCCAGAGGGAGGAAGTGGCTCATTTTGTTAAATTGTGCCTCAGGACCTGCAGTTAGGACGAGCATGTGGAAACGATTTGGACCCTGATGAGGGCATATGCTTTAGTAACGGGAGAAGACCTGATTGGAGTGGGTTCAGGTACAAAAATTCGGAAAGGACTTCAGAACAATAAGGACGGATTATTTCAAAGTGTGGGCTGCAGAGAAATTGAAGAGTTGAGGAAAGTAAAGTGGCACTGAGACCTTTATTACAATTACAGTTCTTTATTTATGTGGGCTATGTGTACATGCTACAGTGCACATGTATGTCACAGGGTAACTTTTGGTAGTCAGTTCTCTCCTTTCACTACATAGAATTGAATTTCACTAGGAATTGAACTCAAGTGGTTAAGCTGGGCAGCAAGTGGCTTTACCTGCTGAAATGGGGATGGCCTTTGTTTTGTTTGGTTTTTGGTTTTTTGAGACAGGGTTTCTTTTCATAGTCCTGGCTGTCCTGGACTTGCTTTGTAGATCAGGCTGGCCTTGAACTCATGTAGATCCACCTGCCTCTGCTTCCCAAGGGCTGGGATTATAGGTGTGCGCTACCATGCCTAGCTCCCTTTGTTTTGTTTTAAAGATAGGAAAACGTCAATGCTGGTAGTGGAAATGGTCTCCATTGGAGGCAATCCTTGTTGGAGGGAGAACTTCATATTAGTTCTGAGCCCTCAGAGGGGACAGGATCTGGGACGGAAATCAGTAGGGACTTGTTGGCTTTTTTTCTTTGTTTTTCTGTAAAGGGCCAGACAGTATTTTAAAATTTGTGTGCTACATCCCATCTCTGTTTTACACCCAAGGAATAAAAAATATGAAAATTATTCTTAGCCATACAAAACAATGAATATAATTTGGCTCCCAGGCTACAGTTTGTAAGCATCTAACTTAGGACACAGGCAAAGCCACTGACTTTAGATACGGACACAAAGAGTATGGGTAGTTAGTGGAGTGGATGTTATCAGTAGGCTGAAAAGCACTGTGTAAGAGCTCAGATGATGATACGGCTGTAGATGAACAGCAGATCTCTTTGATTGCTTCAGTTTTCTCTAAGAAATAAGAAAAAAGGTAATCACTGTGGGTGAGCCTGGGAGTTAAAGGGTTACGTAAATAGGCGTGGTGATAGGTGTCTTTCAAAACAATTTTCATGGGCTGGGGATGCTCATATGCTGCAGCGCCCATGTGGGTTTTTAAGATCAAACTCAAGTCACCAGGCTTGGCAGCAAGCATCTTTGTCTGTTGTGCCATCTTACCAGTTCAAAATACAATTTTAACTCCAGCACACAGGAATTTGAAGAGAGAACATTGTGAATTCAAAGTCAGCCAGGGCTATATAATAGGTTCCAGGATGTCTGAACTATTTATTGAGACTATGTCTCACAACAAACACACAAAAAGTACTAATTATTTGCAGAAGCAAATTAAATAGTCAAAGTCAGGGTGAGTGCCAGGGTCTGAGTGTCTGTGTCCCTCACACATATGTTGGAATCCTGTTTGGGGTTGGCTTTGTGCACTGTGTATTCAGATGCTGATTCCTGGGCCCAAAGATCTGGTTGTAGCCTGGACATGGGCATTGTCATAGTTATTGAAGTATCTCCTGTATCAATGTTGTATAAAATAATGCTCTCCATCATCTCTGATTTGTTAATAAAAAGCTGAACAGTCAATATCTGGGAAAGACAGGATAGGAGGCAGAACTTCCAATCCCTGTGAGGGGGTCCCAGGAGGGAGAGAGAGAAGTTGCCATGTTTAGGTGGACATGAAGAGGTCTCCATGAGGGAGTCTTGAGGATGACAGATGGAGAGGAACATCCAAGGCGAGACTATGATGGCAAGAAAGGGGACATGTGGCTGGGAAGTAACCAGGCTAGCATAGTCATGTTAGAATAGATGAATTTCTGCCAGCTTGACTGCTCAGAAGCTTATTAGTAAATCTAACTTATTAGTAAATTTACTAATTTAGATTAGTAAATCTAAGAGTTCTGTATCTTTATTTAGGAGTTAGAGCAGGTACTAGAAAAAGCTACCACTTATAAAATTGTTTCTACAGAATCCAAACTTCTAAGGTGGGGCTTTAGGAGAGTATTTGGCTCTGAAGATGGAGCCCTCATGATTCTGATGAGTAATGACCTTTTAGGAAAAGTCCTGATGGGAATGCAGAGAAAGGAAGGATGAGGCGTGGAGGGAAACATGGTCAAAATACATTATATACTTGTATGAAAATGTCCTTATGACATCAAGTGCTATGCACAATGAACATGTCCTAATAAACATTTTTTAAAGGTCTTGGGAGCCTTTAGCTCTAGAATCTCGAAAATAGATTATTTGTTGTTGTTGTTTTGATTTTGGTTTGTTTTTTTTTTTCAAGACAGTTTCTCTGTGCAGTCCTAACTCTGTCCTGGAACTCACTTTGTAGGCCAGGCAGGCCTTGAACTCACAGAGATCCACCTGCCTCTGCCTTCCGATTGCTGGGATTAAATAAAGGCCTGTGCCACCATGCCTGGCTCTCAGACATGGTTTCTTACCAATAGCCCAATCTGGTGGTACTGTGATCAAGGATTTTGTACTATAAGAAATACATTTGTTGGCCAATGAGATAAATCCATTTGCTACCAAGACTGATGAACTGAGTTTGATTACCAATACCCACATGGGAGAATGAGAAAACTGACTCACCCAGATTGACTAGCTGATAGACAGAAAGAGAGAGAGAGAGAGAGAGAGCGAGAGAGAGAGAGAGACGCACACAAATGAATACATAAATAAATGTAATTTAAAAAAGAAGTTCCTATTGTTTATTAACTACTCAGTTTTTCCTAACTAGGAAAGGAAGAATGAATAAACTGGAGACAATTTAATCAGCTGGCAGTACTTTAATACTGCATGGGATTTGTGCTTCTGAATTTAATGTACATTTTTCCTTCCACTTAGGAAGGGAAAACTTCGATTCCATTTTGGGTTCATAGGTCTGGGCCTGCTTGACCTAGTGACCCCAAGAAACCACTAGCTCCAGGCACCAGCTCCAGGAACTAACTATAAAATTCCTCATCCTAAGGGCAGCCAATCAGGAGATAACTACCCATGTTAACTGCCCAGCTGCCCCTCAATCAGATTAACAGTTGCCTAACTCTTGCTGGAATTCCCTTTTAGCTTTAAGAAGGGCTGCACGCCTTTGCTCTGGGCCACCATTTTGTATGAATGGTGGACCCCAGCATGCTGGTTGTTTCTGCAGAATAAACGATCTTTGCTTTGCATACTATTTGAGCCTGGGGTCTTTTTTCAGTGATTCTTGGACCTTTACAACAAGAGCAAAGTAGAGTATGTAAACACTGGAGTTACAGTTTTGCCTACATGCATAAGAAATCAGGAGAGGAAGTTGAAGAGATATTTAAGGGTGTGTCATCACTGACTGACTATGGAATTTAAGCTGGGATAGTAAAACAATGAAGAATCAACACATCAAAATTCCCAAAGAAAGGTATGATTAGGATCTAGAGGAAAGTAGTGAAAATACAAGAGGGAGTGGTTTAGAAAGCTGTGTTTGAAGGTCCACAAGAGGGCTCAGTGGGTAAGTGTGCTTGCTGACAAGCCTGATGACCTGATTTTGAACCTACACGATCACACACACACACATACACACACACACACACACACACACACACACACACACACATACCCAAAAAAAGTAAATGTTAAAAATAGAGACATGTATTAACATGAGACAATTGAGGGTTTGCCAGCCACTAGGAATAAGGAATGACCGTAGACAGAGTAAAAGAAGCATCTGAGATGCCGGAAGGCAAGGCTCTTCAAACAGCATTAATGTGCATATTAAAATCAGCATGACAGCACACATGTCACCACAACACTCAGGAGTCTGGGGCAGAATTATGAGATTGAGGCCAGCTGGGACTACATAACAAGACCTTGCCTCAAAACATAAACAAAACCCTGGAATCAAGGCAGGAGTAACAAAGTATTAACAGTTAAAGTCATCAGGAAACCAGGGAGACCTTGGTTGCCTGAAGGCTTGCTTGCTGTGATTGCTGAGTAACTTGTAACAATACCTTCTTTTTTTTTTTAATTCGCTGAGGGTGTCAGCCTTGAACATGAACTCACTACTTGTGAGCAACAAAATGATGCTTTACAATATTTCATTTTTAAATTATCTTTTAACGTTTACATTATTTATTTGTGTGGGAGTAGGATGTACTCATGTAATGGGACATGTGTCACAGTGTGGTGGAGGTAAGAGGACAGCCTGCAAGTATTTTGCTTTCTTGTTCCACCATGCAAGTCCCAGGAATCAGCTCAGCTTGTCAGGCTTTGTGGCACATGCCTTTGCCTGCCTAGTCATTTCCTGCTGATTTCAGTGGGTTTTAATGAATGTGGAAAGCTCAGATTGGAGGCCAAACAACGAACAAAGATAGTGGTGTGGATGAGGCCAATGGGGAGGGGAAGAGCAAGCAGAGCAGCTGCAGTGGCTGCATGTACTTTCCTTGCCACGGTGACCAAAGGCTGTGAGAGGTGACTCACGGAGGGTTTGTTTGGGGCCATAGCTTCAGACATTCCGGGCCTGTTGGTGTGGGCCTCTCATTCCACCAATGAGGCTAAAGCAGGAGATCTTTGCAAGTTTGTGGTCAGACAGCAAGCAACAAATCCCAAAAGGTAAATGACAAAAGGTTTTTGGTTTTGTTTTTTTTTTCTGTTAATGTTCAGTAAAACTTACATTCTCATTATTTTAGTGGACAGTCCCATGACTGGAAGTTATTTGCAATGCTCACAACCTTAATTCACTTAAGTCTGAATATTTTTACCACTCAAAGCATAGTCTCATGTCAGGTAGTAAGTCTATTACTGCCTAGGCCTCAACAATCGCTAATCCATCTTCTGTCACTATAGATTTATTTATTCTAGATATTACTGGAACAAGAATGTTATCACACACTATTTTGCTTTTGGATACCAACTTATTTTCACATAGGATTTCAAGATTGAACAAGTACTTCATTCTTGATTATGGTTAAGTCATATTCCATCATGTTCATATACCACAATTATCTCTTGATTGGGGTTTGCAGTTTTCAACTATTATAAATAATTATGCTATAAGCATATGCAAGCTTATTTCTTCCTCTTGCTATTTGGTGACTGAACATAAGGCCTTGCACATGCTAGGCAAGTTTTCTCTCACTGTGTGTTACATCTCCAGCCTTTAATTTTTTTTAATATCGTTATTTTTCTATTTTCTTATATAGGTATTTAGAACTTCTAGATCATTGAGTAAACCCATTTAAATATTTTATTTTCATTATTTTTAATAATGAGTATGTTATGGGGAGGTCCTTGTACTATACATGAGTATAACAGAAACCTTTTATTTAAAACACCTATATTTATTAACACTTAACAAACACCTATAAAACACCCATATCCTATAACCTACAATATATAATATCTATAACCTAATACATACATACACTCAATACCCAAGAACACTTTACCAATCCTATTTTAACCTTTTTAAAAGGACACCAGGCCATGGGTCCTTAGGGCACCTTGGTTTGCAGTCAGTCTTCTATCTGCAGACTGGCTCTGGCAGTCACAGCAGGCAGTCCTGTCTTCAGCTTTACTTAGTTTCCTCCTGGCCTAGCTTTGCAGGTTCATGGAGTCAGTTTATTTCAACTGCTTGCTTGTGGCTGGCTTATGAGGGTAGCTTGCTTCAACTGCTATATTTAGGGTCGGCTTCCTCTGTCAGACTAATTTTCACACTCTCCTCAGCCCGTGCATGCTCCATGGCTTAGTCTTCCTCACTGCAACCTCCAAACTCCACTCACCTCATTCACTCTCCTGGCAGACACTCTTGGGGCTCTGGGTGGATGCCTTTAGTGTCATTTTCAAGAACTTTCTCTAAGTAGGTTCTATGCCATGCCCTTCCTGCCAGCTTTCTTGGGATGGCTTGTGGCAAAAGTCTCTTAGTTTTCTCAGCAGTCCTCAGGTTATTTGCCAAGGATTCCGATTGTTGATTTGCCTCAGGCTATTGCGCCTAAAGGCTGTCAAATGGTATGCCTTCCTTCACACTTCTCCCATGTGTGCTTCTGTCTCCTCCATCAGTTGAGGAGAGAGAGAGAGAGAGAGAGAGAGAGAGAGAGAGAGAGAGAGAGATCCACATAGAGCTCCCTAGTTTATAAAGGGCATCATCTCACAGTCTTTAGTGGTCTCATGGGCTCATGAGTTCTCTCTCAGTATCTAGCATTCCTTGTGACTTCTTGTGGCAATTGATGTTTTCCATGGCTTTTGCAGCTTCTCATTCATGCCCCTTCAATAAGGCACCGTCCACATTTCTCAACTGGGTTCTGCCCATCTCAGTCCAAAGTCCTAGCCAGAGCCCAGCAGCTGAGAGCTTCAGCTAGTGTCTCCTAAAGTGTGGCTGCATTGAGAAGCCTTCCAGGGCTTAGAAAAGGTCCATATGATCCCATGTGCCAGACCAATCTGCCTGCCTCTCTTACGAGTTCAGGAGTACTCCCATAATTCACTAAAGAAAGCTAATTCCCGTTACACATGAATGCAGAACCTTCAGAAGCCAGAGGCATAGGAACTTCTGAAGCAGAAGTTACAAGCAGTTGTGAGACCCAGATGCTAATGCTGGGTACCAAACTTGGGTCCATGCCAAGAGGAGTATGCACTCTTACCTGCCAGGCCATCTTCATGGGCCCAAGTAATACTACCTAAAAGTCCAAGAAACCATAAACTCTTTCCCACAGCAACGGCAATACTTATACTCCTGGTATAATATTATACACACTGGCAAGTGTGTGTGCACATATGGAGGCAAGAGATAGAAATCAGATCCACCTCATCTTTTGAGATAGATGAGCCTTGCATTCATGCACTGGCTAGGCTGGCTGGCTGGCTGACCCTGGGCATTCTGGTTTATGATCTTCCTGCTTCCTTCCTCCACTAGGGCTCAGGTTACATACGTGCATGAGCATGGAGAGACTTTTTATATGGGGCCTGGTGATCATTCTCTGGTCCTCATGTTCCTGTGGTAGGCACTTCATGAACTAAGCCATATCCCAAGCCCCTACATTCCTTTTAAACAATGCATTTACTTATTGTTCAGTTGTTTGTGGTACTGGGGATTTAATTATCTTATACTCTTCACTCTGCTATCAATCCGTGATGCTTCCAGTTTTTTGTTTTTTTTTTTTCTGAGACAAGGTTTCTCTGTGTTGCTCTGGCTGTTCTGGATTTGTTTTGTGGACCAGGCTGGCCCTGAACTCGCCGAAATCTGACTATCTCTGCCTACCATGTGCTGGGATGGGATCAAAGGTGTGTGCCACCACGCCTGACATGGTACCAATTCTATATCCTTGTGACATTGCAGTTACAGACAACCTAACAGTAGTTATAGTGGGACTTTCTGGACACACTAGGGGTTAAATAATGACACAGGGGCTTATTAATATTTAAAAGTTTAGGCCTTAGCTGGGCAGACTCTCAGCTAACTCAATCTAAATTGACCAGACTAATCCTGGCCTATGTCCTGCGGTGGGGCCAGGTCTTTACTTCTCTGTTCCTGTCACATCCATTTTCCTTCCTGTGTCAGGCTGGTGAATCCTCTGCATCTGATTCTTCTTCCAGGAACCCTTTCTCAATCTGGAAGTTGCACCTTCCCCTTTCTGTGCAGATCTTGGTCATTAGATTTTTATTGAACCAATCAACATGTGAGGGAAGAAGAGAGTTGACAAAATACGAGGTAGGTGATAAGCCATAAGAATAGCAATATCAAAGGCCATTACTCAGCTCTCTGCTGGTACAGCAGTTAGCATTTGAAATATAGAGACAACCTTCACATAGTGCACAAAAGATTATCCCAACAAGCAGGTGTGAAATGGCGACTCTGATTATGACTTGATTTTCCCTGGCCACTGCTAATGATGTCTGTGTGGTTTATGATTTGCTTAGCATGCAAACCAATGTGCTACGTTATGACAACTTTCTACACACACACCATTGCCTAACTTCTTTCCTCATCCTCTTCTTCTCCAGAGTTCTCCTTCTGCTTTCATGACTCTACATTCTGTGTGAAACAAAGCAGGTGGTGTTGATCATTCTCCTCCATTATCCCATCGTGTTCTGCCTCTCCAATGCTATTAGACTCATTTCTCCCTCCTGCCATAGTTTCCTACCTTCATGCCATTATATATGTATATACACATATATAGCACATCTAGATTCCACATGTGACAAAATATGTAACATACATCTTTCAGTAGGGCTTACAACATTTTGATATTCAGTTCCATCCCATTTTTCGCAAATGACATAATTTCATTCTTCATTATGGCAGAATACAACACCCTTGGATAAGCTGGACCTAATGGTGCTAGCCTGTAAACATACTCATAGGCCTCAGCCACAGCATGGACTATAGACCTCACCGTGGCCTCAGGTGGCTACATAGGCACTCACATAAACAAGGCCCCTAAGGCAGCAAAGACCAAAGACATCACCAAATCTTCAGTCATCAACACAGACTGTGTATGTCCACATGGATCGCAGGCTTCACACATCTTGGGGTGATAGCATGAACCACAGACACCTAACATGACCTCAGGTGGCATCATAGACCACAGTGGTCCTTCGAGGAGGTCAAATCCAAGAGTGATCCATTCCTTGTCTGAGGCCTCCTTGGCTGCCCAGAGCCAGGGTAATCCCTTGGCTGGGTAGCCCCAGGTAGTATATTCAGGGACTGAGTCTGTGTATGCATAAGCTCCAAGCCACTGGACACCGTCACATTGACAATACTGGACAGTGAGATGTTCACCCTTGACCCCTGCCCTCTCTCACACCCATCTCCACTGCTGTATTTCCAGCTCTACCTCTCTCCACAGCGCACACATCACTCTACTCCTTCATCTTTCCCACCTTCCCATCACACATCCACTCATGGCAATGGCGTCTGCCTTGGGAGGGAGGATGGCCTGGCTGGCTTCAGCTACCCTGAATGTTGACATTTTTGTTGAGAGCTTAAGGACTGGGCTAGAAAGATGGCTTAACCATTAAGACTACATGGTGCTTTTGCAGAGGACACAAGTCTGCTTCTCCACACCAGTGCTGAGTGACTAACAAGTGCTTGGAAGTCCAGCTCCAAGGGATCCAACACCTTTGGTCTCTGTGGGGACCTTTACTCATATGCACATACTCCCACATACTTATGCTAAAATTATAAAAATTAAATTACAATGAGTTTGAGAACTATTTTTTTCAAATGTTTGATGTCACTTAGTATGGATTTTTTTTCAGTCCTGGAGAAATTTGTATTAGTAACCCACTGCCCCACTAGTATTGCTATTTCTTCTTGAGTCTTTTTTGTGTGCACATGTTGGTGTGTGTGCACATGTGTACATGCAGGTGTACCATGCAGGAGACCACAGGACAACCCTGGGTACCATCCACTCTTTTTTGAGACAAGTTCTCTCACTGATTTGGAACTAGCCAACCAGGTTAGGCTGTCTGAATATCAATATCCAGAGATCTGCCTGTCTCTGCTTCCCAGCTCTGAGACCACAAGCATGAACCATCATATCAAGCTTTTAAAATGTGGGTTCTGTCACCAAAGTCAGGTCCTCATGTTTTTAACTTTACCAACTGAGCCAATGCTCTAGGCCTTGAGTCAGCTTTGATAGTTTGTATGCTTCTAAGCATTTTCCCCAGTCCAGTCAAGCAATTTACTTTATGAACATACAGTGGAGGATAACATTTTCTTATAATATTTTGATTTGTTTCTGTCTAATTATGCATATATATAGATAGATAGATATATAGATAGATAGATATTATAGCATGCCTATAATACCTAACCCTAACCCTAACCATAATCCTAACAATTTCTTGCCAGGGATTCCAACATGGCAGCATCCAGTGTGTATGGTATGTGATAAGCAGGAGGTCAAGCTCAGTCACCTCAGAATAATCAAGAAGCTGTGCTACTGACTATGAAATGGACATTGTGTCTGCATTCCTCCAGCAACCTCTGGGACTAGCCACCGACCAGAACAGGGCACCCAGGCTCCAGGATCAACCAGTCTCAGGCCTGCTGACTCTACCCTCTGTCCTGAGAAGAGCTCTGGTGCCCAAATATCACAGGGCTGTAGCTGGTGGTCCCAGTCTCCTGTCTATGGCAATACCAGACCTCCTGAGTTCTAGCCTCCACACAGACCTACCTGCCTTCTCGAGAAGACCAACTGCACCACAACATCATCCAAGTGAGAATTTTTGGGCCACAATCCAGCAGAGGTGAGTTGTAGGCTATTCCCTGAGATCTAGCCTCCAGCCCACATCATCATCTCAAGGAAGACCACTGGTCCCCAGAAATATCCAGCCTCTGCCAAGGGCCCTGCCCTATGTCCCTGAGGATCATAAGGCAATGTTAACAGCCAACCAACACTAGGAAAAACCAGATGTCTACAGGTCAGTGTAAGAATAAATACAAGCAACAAATCCCAGGCCATATGGCACCACCAGAACCCAACTATTCTACCACAGCAAGCCCTGGACACCCCAGCATACCAAAAGCACAAGAAAACAACCTTACCTCTGATGTTATGAAAATGATAGAGATTTGAAAAGAGGAAGACAAGCCCCTCAAAGAAATGTAGGAAAAGACAATCAAACAGGTGAAAGAAATGAATAAATCTCTTAAGGAAATACAAAAAATACAGTCAAATGGGAGAAGGAAATAAACAAAATTGTGTAAGCCCTGAAAATGGAAATAGAAGCAATAAAGAAAATACAATCTGAGGCAATCCTGGAGTAGGAAAAAGAACAGGAACTATATAGACACAACCATCATCAACAGAATATAAGAGATGGGAAAGACAATGTCAGGTGCAGAAGATATGTTAGAAGAAATTGACACATGGGTCAAGGAAAATACTAAATCTACAAACCATCTAACACCAAACACTCAGGGAATTTGGGATAGTATGAAAAGAGCAAACCTAAGAAAATAGGAATACAAGGAAAGGAGTCCCAGCTCAAAGGTCCAGAAAATATGTTCAACAAAGTCAAAGAAGAAAATTTCCCTAACCCAAGCAGGAGTAGCCATTCTAGTATGTAAAAAATAGATCTTCAACCTCAACTAATCAAAAGAGAGAAGTAAGGATACTTCATACTCATCAAAGGAAAAATCCACCAAGATGACATTACATTCTGAACACCTATTCCTTGAACACAAGAGCACCCACATTTGTGAAAGAAACATTACTAAAACTTAAACCACACTTGATTGCCACACACTAATAGCAGGACTCTTCAACACCCCAATTTCACCAATGGACATTGAGGCAGAAACTAAACAGAGAAGTAATGAAACTGACCTGACAGATGTCATGAATCAAATGGAATCAAATCTATAGAACTTTTCACCTGAACACAAAAGAATATACCTTATTCACAGTACCTTATGGAGCCTTCTTCAAAATTGAGCATATACTCAGTCTCAAAGCAAGCCTCAGTTGATACAAGAAAATTAAAATAATCCCTTGTATTTGATCAGATCTCCATAGATTAATGCTGGGCTTCAACAACAACAGAACAACAAAGAGCATACACACTCATGGAAACTGAACAACTTTCTACTCCATGACCAATGGATCAGGGAAGAAATAAAAAAAAATTAAAGATTTCCTAAAATATAAAGAAAATGGAGGTACAGCATACTCAAAGTTTTGGGACACAATGCAAGCAGTGCTAAGGGAAAAGTGAGTAGCACTAAGTGCCTTCATAAGGAAACAGGAGCGATATCATACTACTTACTTAACAGCACATCTGAAAACTCTAGAACAAAAAGAATCAAACATACCTAAGAGGAGTAGATGGTAGGAAATAATCAAACTCAGAGGTAAAATCAACAAATTAGAAACAAAGAGAATAATACAAAGAATGAAATCAAGAGCTGGTTCTTTGTGAAAATCAACAAGATAGACAAACCTTTAGCCAAACAAACTAAAATCAGAGAGACAATATCCTGATGTGGTGTTAAGCATTCTAAATGTTGATTTGTCCTGCTTTCTGTATGTCATTTATTTTGTCCCTGATTGGTTAAATACATGCTGAGGCCTGGAGATTGGGCAAAGACAGATATAGGTAGGACTAAGGTGCGCAGGCTTTATGAGAAAGAGCATCTTAGGAGAGGAAGGTTGCTGAAGGAAAGTCAGGAGTAAACAAGGAAGACACGCCATGGGGTAGATTAAAGAAGATCCTTCCGCGTGGCCTGGAACATCTGCTTAGTATGGAGAATAATAGTCCAAAGTGATGTATGTATATATGGGGTTATATTTGGGTAACAGAATTATGAGCTAGCTTAGATGGGCTAGGATTGCACAACCCAGGCCTAGGCTTATTAAAATCCATGTGATTTATTAAAATCTGTGTGTATTCATTTATAATGGTGGGTTAAGGATTAACGCTGCTGACCAATTAAAGATCATATAAATACTAGTAAATCATTTAATTAGCTTTTTTTTTTCAACATATGGCCCCTAGCATACGGCAATTAGAATCCATGCTTCCAGCCTGAGAAGGTCCAGATAAAAAGTAATTTCCTAGCCAAAGAGCAGGAAGCCAAACCCAAATGCATTTCAAAGGAGCAGCTTACTTAACTAAAGCTATTGCCTTACAGCAAAGGTGGAAGCTTAGCTCTCTTTATATGCTAAATAACCAGCAGCCTTCTAAACAAAGCTTGAGAACAAAATTAACTGCCTAAGTTAAAATGAAAAAAATTCATAATGTCTCAATATGTTTGGATTCCAATTGAGTTTGTTTCTCTTAACATACAGATAATTTTTACACTGGCAATTGTGGTTCTATGTACACTTTTTGAGAAAGATTTGCCTAGGATAGGCTTAACAAAAAGAGTTTACAGATGGAATGCTAAGATGCTGACAATAACAATAGGGGAAGGAAAGAGGCCCATCCTGATACAAAAGATGTCAGCAGGAGCTCACAAATGCCTCAGTACTAGGTGCTTATCAAGAGTATCTGGGAAAGGCCCACCAAGGATATACAGTCAAAGCTAGATTTCAGGAATAATGAACAGAACTTTAATTGGGATGGCAATTAGACCATGGCTTTTGGAATGTTGTTTCTTTGCTTGAATTTTGTTTAGATGTCTTTGATTTTCCTATATTGGAAGGTAAAAAAGGATATTTTTGTCGTTTAGCAATGCTAAAATATAAGAGGTTTTTAAAGATATAAAGAGAAAGGGGTCACAAGCCAGTCTCCTTCGATGTGGGATACCCACTGGAAAACTGGTTTCAAGACAGATATTAGACCCTAGGGTAGATGTCTTAATCATTGGGTGTGATGGTGCATGCCTTTAATCCCAACATTTGGAAGACAAAGACAGATGGATCTCTGACCTTCACCAAGGCCAGCCTGGTCTGCAAACTAAATCCAAGACAAGGATATACAGAAAAATCCTGTCTCAAACAATAGAGAGATATGTTAATTTTGAGAAATTATATATATTTTCCAAACAAAGGGACCAAACACCAAAGAAGACAAGACAAGCCCAGATGGTCCAGCTCACAGACTATTCCAGCCAGGACTTCAATGAAGCCTTGAACTTTCCCACCCAAAGTTCAATGGATTACAAACTGCTCAGGACATTCAAATTGCTGAGCACATAAAGACTGGACAACAAATGTTACTATTAAATTGCTTAACCAATTTTTTCTATTTTATTTGGGACCCAAACAGGTTTTCTATGACCTATTCAGCAGGAAACAATTTTAAGAGAGCGATGCCCCATTCCAAAAAAGGTGGGGTGAGTGATTTTTTTTTTTGGCCATTTGAAATGTTATTGAAAGACCTGGGGGAGGGAAGTTCCTCACCCAACACTCAGGATATCACGGCCGCCCCAAAACTTGCAAGAGACCATCTTGATGAAATCGCAAGAGGTTTATTTCGGGGGGAAAAGGGGGAAAAGGGGGGGCTCAGTGCACTGAGGGGCGCCACTCGTATCCCACGCAGGGGTAGGAGCCACGACGATGATTTGGGGGAGAGTAGCATATTTAATAGGGGAGCACCACAGATTAAGGGGGTGGGGGAAATTACAGGTGGGAAGTACCAGCCCAGCCCATTGTTTACCATAACCCAAGGGGGAGGGGAAACACAGCTGGAATGTACCAGCCCATTAGTTAATCAGCGGGAAACATCCTACATCTGTTTGTCTCAGGAATGAATCTAATCTTGTTTTGTTATCTACTTTGTGGTCAGCCAGTTCCTGAAGCCCTGGGGGCCCGTGGCCCAATTGACCTTCATTCTTGGTTTCAACCTGTTTATGGTCAGCTAAGTTCCGGGAATCACCTGGCGGCTGGCCTGGCTCTACTGCCGACTTAGGGGGTCTTTTAATAATTTTCATTCCCTTCATTCCCCACTCCTTTTAGTCCGTTGTTCTAATCTTAGAACCTATACATCTGTTTTATTGTATTTATTATTATCTTGTCCCCGTAACCCTTGATATTGTTTCAGCATTAAAATCTGTACGGCACTTACTCTTAATTGATGAAAGTACTGAGGGGCCTGCACTAGGGCAGCTGTTCCAGTGTCACATCTGATCCTAAAATTACAGCTAAAGTCAGGGAAATAGGCTCTCTCTTAAATCGCTTAGGGTGGAAATCAAACTCTTCCACAAAGGCATCTGTGGGGAGATAGAGTACTCTAGGCATAAGCTGTACTAACATACAATAATCTTTGGTATCATCAAAGATATTAGTGGCAACACAGGGAGTTAATCCTGTGTTGCAGGCCCATCATCGATCTATGTCAGGTATCAGAAGACTTCTGGTATCAGAAGTCTTTGGAGACCTCAGGGTCTCATTGCATAAGTGTTTTTAGGCAGCAGGTGGGTTTCCTAAACAAGTCCTTTTCCCTGATACTTCAGTTAGGGTCAGTTTGTTCTTTTTACGTCATGAGCAAGTGTCATGGTTGATGGTGTTATTAAAAGTACCCAACCCGGCAACGCCCTCATAGTAAGGGTGTCCAGAAGTTAAACAGAGCCAACATCCTCCATACTGCCTAGCCACACTCCTGTCCCTACCTTTCCTTGGACAGACGTAAAAATCTTGTTGATCCAGCCCAGTGTTCCTCTGGTCTACCACACCCGAACTTTGCTCCTAGCCCTATAGAGTGTCTTTATCGAGGGTCCCTCTCAGGGAGGTTCTGGGGGCCTGCCTCAGAAATATCCCACTGTTCCAGGCCTGCAGCTAGCTGGCAGAAGTCAGGAAAGGGAGGGGGCTACCTTAGAAATTGACCATACGCCTTTCCCAGTTTGGGAAGCTACCTGACAAGTACATTTTTGAGGGGCATGGGGGTTGTCATTCCCCATCTGGAGAGCACCTGCGATGCAGGCATATCTTAAGAGGGTCTACAGTCTTTTTTAATCTCCACTCATCCTTAGGAGCTTTCTTTACGTGCAAGGCATGGATCCAAGCAGAGATGTCCTCTACCTTCATTGGGGTGGGGGTAGTCAAGAGCGCCAGGTATGGTCCCTTCCAGTGAGACTCAAGGTTCCCAGCTCCATGGCGCCAGACGAGTACGGTTTCTCCAACCTGGAACTGATGAGACACGCTCTGGTCTCCAGCTTCATAAGCCTCCCAGAGCTGCTCCCAGGCCTCACGCCAAACTACTTCAAGGGCTTTTATGCGGATGAACAAGGGGTTAGAAAGGACAACATCAGGATGGAACATTCAGCCAGCCTCAGTAAGAGAAGGAGGCCCCCCACAGAGAATCTCATAAGGTGTCAGCTTAAACCACCCCCCGGGGTGTTCCTGACCTGGAATAAGGCAAAAGGAAGGAGGGCTGTCCAGTCTCCCACGCCGGTCTCTAAGGCTAATTTAGTCAAGGTCTCTTTTAGAGTTCTATTTATCCTTTCTACCTGTCCTGAACTTTGGGGATGGTAGGCACAATGTAATTTTTATTTAATCCCCAGTTGAGTGGCCAGTCCCTGACTTACCTGGGCAACGAAAGCGGGTCCATTATCAGACCCAATTACCTTGGGTACTTCAAACCTCAGAAAAATTTCTTCAAGAATTTTCTTGGCCACTGTATTGGCAGTCTCAGTTCTTGTAGGGAAGGCCTCTACCCACCCTGAAAATGTATGTTTAACCACAAAGCTGCTTCCATCAGTGTACCAGTTCAGACTTTCTGGCCAGGGTCGGTCCTTTAGGTCACTCCAGGGACCCTTTTCTTCTGCCAGGATATCAAGGCAGTGGTGGGCAGGAGCAGAGTCATCAGCCTCAGGCATTAGGGTAGCAGGATTCAGGGTGGTCGGGGGAGGGGGGTGTGAATATCACTCTCTCAGTCAATAATAGGCTTTGGTAGTGGGTCATTTTAGCATCCACTGCTCAGGGGGCTGCCGGATAATGTTCTCAAGGGCATGTGGTGCCACCACTGTAATGTGCTGTCCCAAAGTCAGTTTATCAGCAGCATCTTTGACAAGTAAGGCCACAGTCGCAATAGCTTTCAGGCATGTGGGCCATCTGCTTGCAAAAGGATCCAGTTTCTTAGATAAGCAGGCTACCTGTCTCTTTCAAGGTCCTAAAGTCTGAGTAAGAACGCCTCTGGCAACCCCTGTCCTTTCATTTGCATATAGAGTGAAAGGCTTGGTTAAATCCGGTAGGGCTAAAGCTGGTGCCATTAACAAGGCCTTTTTGATATCTTTAAAGGCCTTCTGATGTTCAGAGGTCTAGGTGAACCCTCCTCCCTCCTTGGTGAGGGGAAATAAGGGAGCTGCCAGCGTAGTGAAACCCGGAATCCATAGTCTACAAAAACCAGCAATGCCCAGGAATTTTCTTACCTGGCGCAGGGTGGTCGGGACAGGAATCTAGGTGACAGTCTTTTTCCTGGCTTCCGTCAGCCATTGCTTTTCATCTCTCAGGGTGTATCCCAGATAGGTGACCTCAGTTTTGCACAACTGAGCCTTCTTAGCAGAAGCCCGATACCCCAACTCACCAAGTTCCGTCAGCAGCCTCTTAGTTCCTTGGAGACATTCAGGTTTAGTTGATGCTGCCAAGAGTAAATCATCAACGTACTGTAACAATGTTAGCTGAGGATTTTCAGCTCTGAAGGAGGCCAGATCCCGATGAAGAGCCTCATCAAAGAGGGTAGGGGAGTTTTTGAATCCTTGTGGCAATCTAGTCCAAGTTAACTGTCCCACCAGTCCAGTGTCAGGGTCTCTCCATTCGAAGGCAAAGATGGGTTGGCTGTCAGGATGTAACTTCAAGCAGAAAAAAGCATCTTTTAAATCTAGGACAGTGTACCAATTCCTTTCAGGTGGAAGCGAACTAAGAAGGTTGTAAGGGCTGGGCACAGTTAGATGAATATCTTGAACTCTCTTATTGACCTCTCTTAAATCTTGGACTGGCCTGTAATCATTAGTGCCTGGCTTCTTTACCGGTTACAGGGGGGTGTTCCATGGTGACTGGCAGGGAACCAAGATGCCCTGTTGTAACAGTCTGTGAATGTGAGGTCTGATCCCCTCTCTGGCTTCATGACTCATTGGGTACTGCCTTACCCCAATAGGGGAGGCACTGGTCTTCAGGCCCACTACTATGGGTGTAGAGAGCTGCGAAGTGCCGCGCCCTAAAGATGACGCTGGTCTCTGCCTTCCACCAGCCCGACGGTGAGCGCTCTCTATGATAATAAGTTCATATTTGGCAAAGACCGCTGATCTGGCTTGCTTCCGCATACGTAGACCTCTAAGATAGCACCACTTGGCTTTACTTGACTGGCTGTTCATTTAGTATTTAGCCTGTGGGTTGGGTCTGCCCCATTATTCGGAAGACTGTTTTCAAGGGACCTGAATAAACTGCTGGAGAAGAGTTTTGTGAGTTGCGTCATTCCTTGCTGGTCAAGGGGGGACGCGACATATGGGAGGAACTCTTTCTGCCATCCCCATTCCTCCGGTCTCAGCCCAGGCCTTTGGGAATTCTGTCAACCAGTCACTGATATCCAGGGCCTCTTGTTGCCTGAGAGGCTCGTGGAGCCAATATTCTTCTTCAAGTTTTTTTTTTTTGGTTTTTCGAGACAGGGTTTCTCTGTGTATCCTTGGCTGTCCTGGACTCACTTTGTAGACCAGGCTGGCCTCGAACTCACAAAGATCCGCCTGCCTCTGCCTCCCAAGTGCTGGGATTAAAGGCGTGCCCCACCACCGCCCGGCTCTTCTTCAAGTTTTAAGGCCAGTATCATAGAAGTAGGGGTTCCCCACGTCACCTCTGTTCCTTCCTTAGCAAACTGAATCTGTGCCTTCAGCTTGGTTAACAAGTCTCTTGCCAACAAAGGCATAGGGCACTCAGGAATGACCAGGAAAGAATGGGACACCTGTCCTTTTCCTAGGTCAACCATTCGCATTGTGGTCCAAGGATATTGCTTTTTCCCAGTTGCCCCTACAACTATAGTCTTTCTGTTTTTTAGTTTTCCCAATGGTTGTTTCAGAACTGAATATTCTGCTCCAGTATCCACCAGAAAGTTTACAGGGGTCCCCTCCACGTTCAGGGTTACCCTAGGCTCAGGGAGGGGGTCCGAGCCCTGTCGCCCCTAATCATCTTCTTCAAGAGTCAGGGCCTTAGGGGTCCTGCCCTTCTTCTTTGGGCAATCTCGAGCCCAATGTCCTTTTTCTTTACAGTAAGCACACTGATATTTTTCCAACCGGCATCTCTGTTCTCCACTTTCACTCAGTCTAGGTCTTCTGTTGCCCAGGTTCCCTTTCTGTCTAGGCCCTGCTCTTTCCCTTTCTCTATCTACAACTGCGGCCAGTATCCTAGTCAAGTTTCTTTCTTGTTTGCGATCCCGCCTATCCTCTCTCTCTTCTCTCTCTCTCTTCTCTCTTTCCTGTTTCTCTTCCTCAGTCTCTCTCTTGTGGTACACTTTCTCTGCCTCCCTCACAAGATCTTGTAAAGTATAGTCCTGTAATCCTTCTATACGTTGCAACCTTTTCTTAATGTCAGGAGCTGATTGTCCTATAAAGGACATGGCTATAGCCGCTCGCTGCCCCTCATAAGTTGGGTCAAAGGGAGTGTATCGCCTGTAGGCTTCCATCAACCTTTCAAGGAATACGGACAGTGGCTCAACAGGACCCTGAAATACTTCTCTTACCTTGGCCAAATTGGTGGGGCGCCTAGTGCAACTCTGAGACCTGCCACTAGAGTCCGGCGGAAAAACTGTCAGCCGCTCCCTACCTGCAGCCATGTTGAAGTCCCAATCTGGTTGATCAAGGGGAAACTCAGCATCAATCTCATTCGGGAGGGTAGTGGGGGTCCCATTGTCTCCGGGACATTCTTCTGTGCCTTCAAGAGAATTCTCTCCCTCTACTCTGTAGTAAAGAGAACCTGCAAAAGCTACTGGCAATCATCCCAGGTGGGTTGGTGAGAAAACATCAGGGATTCCACCAAACCTGTAAGACTAGCAGGGTTTTCAGAGAAAGACGGGTGTTTAGTTTTTTAATTATATAAATCAGCCGAGGAGAAAGGCCAATATTGTAAGGGTTGAAAAGCTGGTGGGTCCACAGGGACCCGACCATTCGGAGGGGTAGAGCCACAGTGGAATCGGGTCCCTCTGGACTCAACCCTCTCTGGCTCCGAGTGCCAGTTGCTGGCCCTCCCCCCCTCTGCTCCTTGTAGTTCCAGGCTCGGCCAGAGCCTGGGCTGGTGTGGGGATGCCTGGGGTGGCTGGGGGGGAAGGGGGTGGCCATGGCAGGCTCGATCATTCAGGTGGCTCCTCCATCTCGGGATAGATCTTAGGTGGAGCCGAAGGTGATGTTTCCGAAGCTGGCTTTTGTTTTGATTTAGGCTCTGTGCCACGGAGAGCCAGGGCTCAGGAGCCTGGCTTTCTTTCTCTCACCCAAGGTTTTACCCATGGGGGTGGGTTCTGGACCAGGTCTTGCCAAACAGTAATGCATGGCTGTTGATCGGGATAAGACCCTGGTCTTTCCTTAAAGACAATAGTTTTTACCTCAAAAATAATGGTCCAGTCAAAAGTCCCTTCGGGTGGCCACCCGACGTCAAAAGTAGGCCACTCCAAAGCACAAAAAGTCTGTCACGGTCTCTTTTTAACCTCAACTGCCAAATTATGAGTCCTAGTTCTAACTTCAGTCCAATGATTCAGTGTCAAACTTAGAGGAGTCGTTACAGTCTGTCCCATTGTCACAAGTAACACAAAACATAAACATAAGATACACAGAAAAACACTACGAAAAATCCTTTTCACTCTCAAATGCTGGCACCACTCCAGAAAAACAGACGGCCAGGAGGTCTCTCGCATCCCCTCTCTCAAGAGGACCACTGTATCCTCCCTGGCACCCAGATAAACAGACGGCCGGGAGGTCTCTCGCGTCCCCTCTCTCAAGAGGACTACTGTATCCTCCCTGGCACCCAGATAAACAGATGGCCAGGAGGTCTCTCGCATCCCCTCTCCCAAGAGGACCACTGTATCCTCCCTGGCACCCAGATAAACAGACGGCCGGGAGGTCTCTCGTGTTCCCTCTCTCAAGAAGACCACTGTATCCTCCCCGGCACCCAGATGGGACCCTCCCAGGCCTCCCTGGGGTCCCTGTCCTCCTGGGATGTCTCCCAGGGCTACAGCCACTGATCCCCTAGCACGTCTGCCTGATCACCCATCCGTCTCCTCACGAGACAGAAACGGCTGTCAAACCGAAAACAACCTTCGCGAAGCCAGAGAAACAGATGGCCGGGAGGTCTCTCACATCCCCTCTCTCAAGAGGACCACTGTATCCTCCCCGGCACCCAGATAAACAGACGGCCGGGAGGTCTTTCGCGTCCCCTCTCTCAAGAGGACCACTGTATCCTCTCCGGCACCCAGATGGGACCCTCCCAGGTGTCCCTGGGGTCCCTGTCCTCCTGGGACGTCTCCCAGGGCTACAGCCGCTGATCCGCTAGCACGTCTGCTTGATCACCCATCCGTCTCCTCACGAGACAGAAACGGCTGCCAAACCGAAAACAACCTTCGCGAAGCCAACTTTTAACGCAAACCATATAACAGAACCAGACAACAGAGACAAACCCAAGACACAGAGATAGAAATCTCACAAACCAGACAACTTTTAACTTTTGCGCAAACCATATAACAGGACCAGACAACAGAGACAAACCCAGGACACAGAGATAGAAATCTCACAAACCAGACAACTTTTAACTTTTGTGCAAACCATATAACAGGACCAGACAACAGAGACAAACCCAGGACACAGAAACAGAAATCTCACAAACCAGACAACAGAAATAGGCCCAAGACACAGAAATCTCTCCTCCAAGTGGGTTCTTGTGGAGATTGGGATGGCCGCAAATTCCCGGCCCATGCACCAAATGAAAGACCCGGGGGAGGGAATTTCCTCACCCGACACTCAGGATATCACGGCCGCCCCAAAACTTGCAAGAGTCCATCTTGATGCAATCGCAAGAGGTTTATTTCTGGGGGGAAAGGGGGAAAAGGGGGGGGCTCAGTGCACTGAGGGGTGCCACTCATATCCCTCGCAGGAGTAGGAGCCGCGACGACAATTTGGGGAAGAGTAGCATATTTAATAGGGGAGCACCACAGATTACGGGGGTGGGGGAAATTACAGGTGGGAAGTACCAGCCCAGCCCATCGTTTACCACAACCCAAGGGGAAGGAGAAATACAGGTGGAATGTACCAGCCAATTAGTTAATCAGTGGGAAACATCCTACATCTGTTTGTCTCAGGAATGAATCTAATCTTGTTTTGTTATCTACTTTGTGGTCAGCCAGTTCCTGAAGCCCTGGGGGCCCATGGCCCAATTGACCTTCATTCTTGGTTTCAACCTGTTTATGGTCAGCTAAGTTCTGGGAATCACCTGGCGGCTGGCCTGGCTCTACTGCTGACTTAGGGGGTCTTTTAATAATTTTCATTCCCTTCATTATAAATGTTAATGGTTACAAATTATTAAATGGTCTTAATAAACAAGGTATAGGAGGTTAGACTCAAGGACTTTTCTATCCTTCTTTCTCTCTTATATAGGGGGAAAGGACTTGAAAAGAAAAAGAAGGGGAATATATTTATATAATATAGAAATAATAAGATATAAGGATAGATTATTAAATCTGCTCTGAAACTTAAAACTGTTATTCTTAAAATAAGGTTATCTTTTGATACATTGGTATAGAATTTTATATACTGATAAAAATAAGATCAATTTTAATAGAATTTTACAGTTTGCTTGTTCAAAGCTGATAGATTTATAAATCAATCGATGTCTTCAAAACCCTCAGAGAGGTACAGAAAATGGCATTTAAACATATTATTATTATTTTAGTAATTGTTTGACTCTAAGACAGTCAGCACCTGACAGCTCTCATTTGACTTAGAAGAAAACAATGAGCATCAAAAAGAAATCTCCCATCAGGAGATAATTCCTACTGGACAAAAATGTCCCTGCTCTCTCAACAGACTACATACAGTCCAAAGATGGATCAGAGCTTAAATGCAGATAAGTTGATGTCCTGATTCTGCAGAGACAGAATGGGAAAAATCCTTATTTCCTGCTGCACAATTATGTCTGTGAGATATGCTTCGCCAGAAGGCTGAAGATGATGCTCTAACAGTATTGAGAGATATTTGGGACTGTGTAGGCAGCAAACTGTCATTTTTTTCTTTTTGGAAGCTGCTCTTCTGTGCTTCCTATTCACTAAAATAATAACTTTAATCCCTTCTTAAGTCTTTGATGGGGTTGAAAACATATAAAATTTCAATTAAACTTGAGTTATTTAGGACTTAAAAGAAAATATAGGATATGATAAAAAAATAGTTAGGTTCAGAACTTTAGACACACCAAAATAGATAGATGTAGGGAGTTTAATATAAATTAGAAGATTTAGTAAATATCTAGAATATACATTCTCTTAATTCGGGGCATGAAGATCAACTTGGCTGTGATTAGCTTATCAGCTTGTGGACTAAAAACAGAAAACAGGAAAGAATTAATGGACTAAAAAACAAGGTTGAAGCTAGAGGGAAAGACTTAATGGACTAAGAAACAAAGTATCTGGCTTGGCATTGTTTTCAGCTGCTAAGTGGGCAGAGCCCAAATTAAGCTGAAACAGGTGGAACAAGGAGAGATTCTATTTAAGGACAAGTACATGGAGCCAAGAGGGCCCCCATGCTAGACAGCTCTGATGCTAGTGAGTCCTGATGGAGAAAGTGCTGGTGAACTGATGGCCAAATCTCCCTGAGGCAGAAAGAAGCTGGTGAGCAGAGAAAGCCTCCACAAGACAGCAAAAGGCCAAGGACTAAACCCTGTGGCTCAGCTTTTGCCTAGAGGGTTTTGACCTGTCCCAACTGTGACCTAAATGAAACTGTGGCCAGCTTTAAGGACTGAGGCAGAGCAGCAGAGTTGCTGATACAAAGGAAATAAGTTGGCCTACAGATGGCTGAGGTCTCCCAGAGAGAAGAAAGCCTCTAGCCTTATTTAAGGTGAGACTGCGATAGCCAATTTACCCTGACGAACCTGCGTCTGAGATATTCCAGAAGAAAAGAGACTGCTAAGTGCGTTAAAGGGTCTACCACAGAGACTGTGTTCCTGATGACTGAGGACCTGCCCCAGAGACTGTATCCTTCTAAAAAGTTAGGAAAATAGTTGTCATAGTTATAAATATGTTTAGTGGTTAGGTCAAAGGGGTTGTAGGAATTTGTAGGATTAGTCGTTAAGTAATTGTATTTGTTATAAGTAAATATAGTTATCAATAAATAAATATTTAATAATTTTAAAAAGTTCGAGTACAGATAGATGATTTTTTCCTTCCTCAAGATTGCCTGATCCAAATAGACTAAACATTATGTGTGTACCTTTTATATATGGTTCTCTTGATTGTTTCATATTTGTTATTGTTTTTACTATATGAGTTAAAAAACTTTTAGCCTTTTAATCAGACAAAAGGAGGGAAATGATGGGGTGGTGTTAAGCATTTTAAGTGTTGATTGGTCTTGCTTGCTGTATGTTATTTACTTTGTCTCTGATTGGTTAAATAAATGCTGAGACCTGGAGATTGGGCAAAGACAGAGATAGGTGGGACTAAGGTGTGCGGGCTTTTTGAGAGAGAGAGTGCATCTTGGGAAGAAGAAGGTTGCCGGAAAGGAGCCAGGAGGACACAAGGAGCCAGGAGGACACGCCATGGGGTAGATTAAAGAAGATCCTTCCATGTGGCCTGGAACATTGGCTTAATATGGAGAATAATAGTACAAAGGGAGCTATGTTTATATGGAGTTATATTTGGGTAATAGAATTATGAGCTAGCTTAGATGGGCTAGGATTGTACAACCCAGGCCTAGGCTTGTTAAAATCCATGTGATGTCTGTGTGTATTCATTTATAATGGCAGGTTAAAGATTAACACTGCCAACCAATTAAAGATAATATAAATACTGGGTAAATAGTTTAATTAGCCATTTTTTTTACAATATTGAAATTAACAAAATTAGAAATGGAAAGGGGGGGCATGGCAACAGACACAGAGGAAGTTCAAAGAATCATTAGGTCTTAACTCAAAAGCCTATATTCCACAAAATTAGAAAATCTGAAGGAAATTACAAGTTTCTTCATAAATTCCACTTACCAAAGTTAAATCTAGATCAGGTAAACAACTTAAATAGCCATATAACCTCTAAGGACATAGAAACACTTATCAAAAGTCTCTCAACCAAAAAACAAAACACACACACACACACACACACACACACACACACACACACACAAATCCTCAAACAAACAAAAACAAAACAAAAAACCAACCCAGGTCCAGATGGTTTCAGCACAGAATTCTACCATACTTTCAAAGAAGAGCTAATACCAATACTCCTTCCACAAAACAGAAACAGAAGGAACATTGCTAATCTCATTCTATGAAGCCACAGTCACTCTGATACCTCAATCACACAAAAACCCAACAAAGAAAGAGAATTTTAGACTAATCTCCCTTTAAAAATACTAATTAAAATATTTTCAAACTGAATCCAAGACCACACCAAAACATTATCCACCATAATCAAGTAGGCTTCATAGCAGGGATGTAGGGGTACTTCAATATATGAATATCCATCAATGTAATCCACCATATAAACAAACTGAAGGAAAACAATCACATGATCATCTAACTAGATGTTGAAAAAGCCTTTGACAAACTCCAACACTGCTTCATGACAAAAGTCTTGGATAGAGCAGTGATACAAGGCACATACCTAAACATAATAAAGGCAATATATAGCAAGCCTATATCAAATTAGATGGAAAGAAGCTCAAAGCAATTCTATTAAAATCATGGATAAGACAAGGGTGCCCACACTCTCCATATCTATTTATTATAGTACCTGAAGTCCTAGCTAGAGCAATAAGACAACCAAATGAAATCAAGGGGATAAAATTTGGAAAGGAAGAAGTGTATAAACCTAGAAAGAACAATTCTTGACTTCATATGGGAAAACTAGAAAACTCAGGATATTGAAAATAGTCCTGTACAATAAAAGAACTTCTGGAGGTTTCACAATCACTGACTTCAAACTGCACTACAAAGCAATAGTAATAAAAACCACATGATATTGGCATAAAAACAGACAGGCTGATCAATGAAATCAAATCAAAGACCCAGAGGTGGACCCAAACACCTATAGACACTCGATAACAAAGATGCCAAAACCATATAATGAATAAAAGAAACCATCTTCAACAAATGGTACTGGTCTAATTGGATGTCAACATATAGAAGAATGCAAATAGATCCATATTTATCAGCCTGCACAAAACTCAAGATCAAGTGGACCTCAACATAAAACTGGGCACACTTAATCTAATAGAAGAGAAAGTGGGGAAAAGCCTTGAACTGATTGGCACAAGAGACAACTTCCTGAATAGAACACCATCTGATCAATTGATCAATAGGCAATAAGATCAGCAATTAATAAATGAGACCTTATAAAACAGAAAAGCTTCTGTAAGATCAAAGACATTGTCAATAGAACAAAACAGCAGCCCACAGATTGGGAAAGGATCTTCACTAACCCCACATCAGACAGAGGATGAATATCCATAAGGAACTCAAGAAATTAAATACCAAACAACCAAATAATCCAATTTAAAAATGGGGTATAGAAAGTGTGGTCCTGGTTTCCATCTGGGTACCAGCTCTCTCCAGCCTTGCAGGCGGCGGTGTAAAAGGCCGGTGGAAGGAGGAAACAACTTGCTTGAATTCTCCAGGTTTGTTCTTTGTACCACTCCAGGCTAAAATAAGTAGGAAAAAGAAATGGACCAGATCTGTACCTGAAATAATAGCATTGGCGAATAGGCAGGGAGAAGCTAAGAAGAGAAGCATACACAAGATGAAACCCTGCCAAAAAATGGAAGGAAACCAAGAAAACAAGGATAAGCCAAAGCCTGAGGAAGAGCCAGAGGAGGTGGAAGAACCAGAAGAGGAGGAAAAATCAGAAGAAACTTTTAGGGAGAGGCTGATTCAGTGTCTTCAGGATTTTAAAGAGGATATACACAATAGGCATTTGAGCAGTGAAGATATGTTTAGAGAAGTGGATGAGGTAGATGAGATAAGGAGAGTGAGGAACAAACTTATAGTGATGCGTTGGAAGGCTAATCGAAACCATCCTTATCCTTATTTAATGTAGTTTGGCTTGGTTTCTATTTTATCTGATGTTACCATTGCAATATAGCTTTCTTTTTATTAGCATTTCCTGATACACTGTTGCCCATCTTCCTACTTTGAATCTGTTGCTGTTAGTGGTTTAGGTGTATCTCTTCTTGTCTGTATCTTATTGTTGATTATATTTGATCCAATCTATAAGTCTCTGACTTTTAATAAAAGAGCTTTACTGATTTCTAAAAAAAAATGAGCTTCTGATGGGATACAAAATGAGAAAAGGTTACAAAGTAATATGAGAATATCGTATTTTGAAAGACAAGAGTACCTTTGTATGTTACATATATGCACATATAAACTTGTGAAAGATGATTTTTCTTCTGCTTATTTGTATTTGCCATGTTCCTCAAATGAACATGCATTATTCTTGCTAAAGATAATAAAAGTTTTATAACTAAAAATAAGGAAAAAAATGGGGTATAGAATGAAGCTGAGAATTCACTATAGAGGAGTCTCTAATGGCTGAGAAGCACTTAAAGAAATGCTCAACATCCTTAGTCATAGGGAAATGCAAATCCAAATGACTCTGAAATACCATCTCATATCTATCAGAATGGCTAAAATCAAAAACTCAAGTGACTGCACATGCTGTCGAGGATGTGCAGAAAGGGGAACAATCCTCCATTGCTGGTGGGAGTACAAACTTGTACAACCACTTTGGAAATAAATCTGGTGCTTTGTAAGAAAATTGGGTATAGTTCTACCTCAAGACCCAGCTATCCCACTCCTGGGCATATACCCCAAGTATGTGTCACCATATCACAAGGACATTTCCTCAACTATGTTCATAGCAGCTCTATTTGTAATAGTTAGAAACTGGAAACAACCCAGATGTCCCACAACCGAGGAATGGATAAAGAAATCTGATACATCTACATAATGTAGTACTACTCGGCAAACAGAAACAAGGATATCATGAAATCTTTGACAAAGAAGCCAAAACCATACAATGTGACAAGGAAAGCATCCTCAACAAATGTTGGTGCTGGTCTAACTGGATGTCTGCATGTAAAAAATGCAAATAGGCCCATATTTATCACCCTACACAAAACTTATAACCAAGTAGATCAAAGCTCTCAAAATAAAAGCAGATACACAATCTAATAGAAGAGGAAGTGGGGAAAAGCCTTGAACTCATTGACACAGGAGACAACTTCTTGAAAAGAACATCAATAGCTCGGGCACTAAGATCAACAATTAATAAATGGGACCCCATGAAACAGAAAAGCTAAGGACACTGTCAATAGAACAAAACAGCAGCCCACGGGTTGGGAAAAGATCGTCACCCTACATCAGACAGAGGACTAATATACACAATTTATAAAGAACTCAAGAAATTAAACACCAACAAACCAAATAATCCAATCAAAAAAAAATGTTGTACAGAACTAAAACAGGGAATTTACAACAGCAGAAACTCTAATGGCCAAGAAAGAGTTAAAGAAATGCTCAATGCCCCTAGTCATCAGGAAAATTCAAATCAAAACAACCCTGAGATTCTATCTTACATCTGTCTGAATGATTAAGAGAAAAAAAATAAGTGACAGCACATGCTGGTGAGGATGTGCAAAATAGGGAACATTCCTCAATTGCTGGTGGGAGTGCAAACTTGTACAATCACAGTGGAAATCAATTGGTGGTTTCTCAGAAAACTGGGACTAGTTCTACCTCAAGATCCAGCTATACCATTCCTGGGCATATACCCAAAAGAAGCTCCACAAAAATCACAAGAACATTTGTTTAACTATGTTCATAGCAGTTTTATTCATAGTAGTCAGAAACTGGAACCAACCCAGATGTCCCTCAATGGATGAATGGATAAAGAAAGTATGGTATATTTACACAATAGAATTTACTCAGCTATTAAAAACAAAAAAATTGCAGGCCAATGGATGGAACTAGAAAAGATCATTCTGAGTGAG
>CAJQZJ010031998.1:1327874-1368290 GCA_907164525.1 Lophiomys imhausi | reverse complement strand
GGGTATGAGGAGAGGAAGGAGGATAGGGATCAAGTGTGGTGAGAGAGAGAGTGGGTATGAGGTTAGAAGGCAAAGAGTGAAAAGGGAAAACAATGGGGAGGGGGGGGCATGTCTAAAACAAGTGGGAGGCCAGCAAAAGGGTATTCTATGGGAGGATGGGGGGTGGCCCTAGGTGAGACTCCTCACAGCAGAGGACATGAAGATAGAAGTGGCCACTTCCTACCTTGACAGGGCTCCAGTGGAGGGAGGGGGACACCAACCCACCCACAAAACCTTTGACCCATAGTTTACCCTGCATACAAGATGTGCAGGGATAACAATGGAGCAGAGATTAAGGGAATGGCAACCAAATGACTGGCACAACTTGAGACCTACTCCATGGGAGAGAGTCAATTCCTGACTCTATTAATGATACTCTGCCATGCCTGCAGAGAGGAACCTAACATAACTATCCTCTGAGAGGCTCCTCCCAGCAGCAGATCAAAACAGATCATGAGACTCACAGCCAAAAAAATAAGGGGAGCTTGGTGAGTCTTGTAGAAGAGTGGGAGGAAGAATAGAGGGATCCAGAGGAGACAATAACTTCACAAGAAGATCAATAGAGTCAACAGAGACTGAAGCAACAACCGAAGAACATATATGGTCTGGATCTAGGCTCCCTACACATACATAACTGATAAGTAGCTTGGTAGCCATGTCAATTACCAAGCATGTGGAGCAGAGACAGTCCCTGACATAGAGTCTATTGCCTGTTTGAGGATCACCTTACCCTAGCTGGGGTGCCTGTTTGCTCTCAACAGAAGAGGAGAGTCTTAGTTCTGATGTGACTTGATGAGCCAGGGTGAGTTGATGGGTGGGGGATGTTCCCTTTTCTGAGGAGAAGGGGAGGGGCAAAATAGGGAGTGGGAGTGGATCAGAAGGGGAAAACAGGTGGAGAAGAGGGAGGGGGATAAAATCAGGGTGGAAAATAAATACATAATTCTTTTAAAAAAGCAGTCGAAATGCTTTAAGTGGGGCTTAACAGGCCATCTTATTAGGGACATGGGAGACAGTAGTGCCGAGGGTGATTTGAAATGTGGGGGCCTGGCTCCAGAGGTTTCAGAGGAGAACATGGCCTACTGAATGCATCCTACACATTGTTCTTGTAATATTTTGGTGAAGAATGTGGCTCCTTTTGGCCTTTGTCAAAAAAAAAAAATCTGCCCAAAGCTGAAGTGAAGGGTTTTGGATTAACGGCCTTTGCAGAGGAGATTTCAAAACAGCCTAGTGTGGACTGGGTAGCATGATTATTACTGGTCATGCTTATGCAGATCTGTAATGCAAAGGTGCAGTCTGAGCAAGGAAAATTACAAAAAATACAATTTGAGGAGAAAAGGGTCAACTGAAAGTGGAATGGAGCTAAGTCAAGGAGATAAACAGATTAAAAAAATCCTGATGTTACATGGAATAAAAGGAGTGGTGCCCTTAGGGTAAGATTCCACCCAACTAAGATTCCCACTTGTAAAAAGGAATCAAAGAAAAGCTTAGAGCCACAAGTGGTGGTGCACATCTTTAATCTTAGCAATCTGGAGGCAGGGGCAGGCAGACCTCTGAATTGGTCTACAGATCCAGTTTCAGGACAGTCATGTGTAGGCACTGAAGGAAAGCATTGAAACAGAAAGCTGCTGAAGATGTGATTGAACGAGGGGGCCATGTTCCAGCCCTAGAAAGCAGCAGAACTTGGCAGCTTCAGCCACATGGCTGGCTTTAGAGTCAGGGATAGAAGAAAAAGGTTATTGAATCACCTTCCACAACTATTGACATCTGCTAAGGTAAGGCATGTATCACAGATGTCCCTGCATGGAGGCCATTGTGTGAAATTGTGAAGGTGTAGCCTGGATTGCCTTGGAGAACCCAAAAATGTTGGAGATCTGCCTGCCTCTGCCTCCAAATACTGGAATTAAAAGCATGAGCCACCACATCTGGCTTTTCTCTGCTTCTTGAGATCAGATACAGAATAATCAGTCACTTCACATTCCTACCACCAAATGGACCAATCCTCAACATGATGGTCTGTATACACTTTAGTTGGTGAACCAAAGCCAAACATTTTTTTAAGTTGCATTTGTCATTTCAATGATAAAAAGTAATTCATACAGTAAATATACACATATGAAAGTAGGGAAAAGTTCTTGGTGTTTCATTTAGTTTGGGATGCAGGAAGTGACATTGTCATCCAAGTGATGAGAATTTGAAAAATACCTTAGAATAGGTGAAAAAAGTTGAAGACAGAAATGCCTTGACTGTCTTCAAAGACTAGAGATCCATTTAATTTTGGCCAACATGATATGGCTTTTTATGTTGTATTGGGATCTGAACTCGAGTACTCATGCTGACATGGCAGACACCACGAATGAAGCCATCTTTCCAGCCCTGATTTGTTATTTTAGTCTGCAGTAGTATATTGTTATTTATGTGCTCAGTGATTGAAAAATTCCATTACTTTGAGTTGAAGTTCTGCCATACACACACACAAAGGGTTTAGATCTCAGTTTTGACTGAACATAGGTATTTATTTGGTATAGTGATGTTTTTGTAGACTGTGTAAAGATTGCCTTTGTATATTCAAATGTTGATTTCTGTACCCAGAAAGTTGAATACAGGCAGGAGTTTGGCATTGTTAAGCATCAGCTGTCTCAATGCTTTGTAAATATTGTTCTCCATCATTTTCTGGTTGAATAAAGAATTCCTATAGCTGAGGAAAGAGAGGGAGGCAGGACTGCTGATAGAGACAGGGACTCTGGGAAAGAAGCAAAAGGCAGGAGGATTCACCAGCTGGATTCAGAAGAAGAAACAGGGTGCCATGACTGAGAAACCGAGGAAAGGTAAAGAAACATGTGGCAGAACCTAGATTAGACAGAGGTTATAAGAGCTAGTTGAGGAGCAAGCCTAAGCTACGGCCAAAAACTATTAAAAATAAATATATCTCCGTATCATTATTCAGAGATGGGCTGGACATAGAAAGCCCATATGGTTTCATTTTTCATGTAGAATAATTTTTAAAAACGACCAGTTTGGCAAATCCAGCACTTCTCTCTACTGCCCATCCATACATGACTTCTGAAGTAATCCTCATACAGCCTCTTAATTATATCAATACTTTATTACTGTCCAGGATATATCACACTGATCCACTGCTGTCCTAGAAGGTTAATTTCCCTTACTAAATAGTAAGTTTTGTTGGTGTTATACTGATTTTACTCATAATTAAATTACCACCACTAATGTCAGAAATCAAAGCCTCTCCTTGTAGTCATATTTCATAGCTAAAATATAAACTCTACAGAAGTAGAGACTAAGTAATTCCTGCCTAACAGTACATCCTAAGATGTGATATGAAAAAGTCAGTAATGCTTGAAGTTTTCATTTCCTTTTTTTTAAAAACTGGGCATAGTGCCAGTAAGCCAGGCACCAAGGAGGCTAGGAAGGGTGCCTCAAAATCAAGGCAAATTTAGCCTACAGTGTGAGACTTTGTCTCAAAAAACAACTAACCAAAAAGCTTATTTTTAGAAAATGAAGAGATAAAGCCGGGCGTTGGTGGAGCACGCCTTTAATCCCAGCACTTGGGAGGCAGAGGTAGGCGGATCTCTGTGAGTTCGAGGCCAGCCTGGTCTACAAAGTGAGTCTAGGACAGCCAGAGCTGTTATACAGAGAAACCCTGTCTCGAAAAACCAAAAAAAAAAAAAAAAAAAAAAGAAAATGAAGAGATAACCACAAGATGTAGAGTGTAGACATATATGTCAGGGGTAATTAAACTTACCTAATTTCATTCACTTTTCATAAACAAAATGATACCCCCCTTGAGTTGAGTTTAGAGATCAGAAAACTGTCAATGCAAAAGCACTGTTCTTTTCTCAAAGAGATAAGAGATTGCCTGCATTCTCTCTCTCTCTCTCTCTCTCTCTCTCTCTCTCTCTCTCTCTCTGTGTGTGTGTGTGTGTGTGTGTGTGTGTGTGTCTCCCCTTCTCTTCTGTACCAGTGTTTTGTCTTCATGCATGTATACACACTGCATGTATGTAGTACCCTTAGATGGCTGAAGAGGGCATTGAACCCTTGTAACTGGAGTTACAGGCAGTTGTGAGCTATCATGTGGGTGCTAGAAATGAAACCTGGATCCTCTGGAAGCACAGTCAGAGCTCTTATTACCTAGCCCGAGATATGTTATTCTAGAATATTGCAACCATGTGTTTTTCTACCCTTGCCCCAGCTCCCAGAAGAAACCAGTTTATTATTTATTAATGTTTATGAACAAATGATTAGGCTTTGGCTCATTTTCCAACTAATTCATAACTTAATAACCCTGTTTATTATATACTATGTCTGCCACACGGCTAATGACCTCTCCTAAGTTTCTTTCTTAGGTTTTGGACTAGTAGATGCTTGTGGTCTGTTAAGAAAACATAATGGTTTTGAGAACCACAAAGATGTTAGTTCAGACATAGATGTGGGTATTAAATGATTTTTGAAGGAACTAAAAATGGCCAAGATAATTTGTCTCTGGCCTACATTTTTGCTCTCCATAATCAAGAAATTCAGTTAGTTGGCCTGTAAAGTCTCTGACACAGGTATGACTTTTTTTCTTTCCTGAGAACTTCTATTGGTCAATCACATTATATGTATATGGGAGCCAACATTCTTTTATGTCTCATGTGCTGAGAAGGCTCATTCTTAGGGTTTGATAAAAAATGGAGCTGAATAAGCAGCAAACCAATCTTCAGGAGACACAGTTGGACAAACCATGTAGGACTAAATACCTGGATTATATTGAATTCATGAGTCATTATGATATGGATCTGATTTCTTTTTTTCCTGTTCTCTGTATCTGACTTAATATTCACCTGTGACATAATAGGAATATTAGTTCTAAAATAAAGTAACCAAGAATACACTACAATCCAAAGAAGTAAAAGTAACAATTGAGGGAAACAGGCTTTCTAAAAAATAAATAAATTTATTTGTTGCTTCAGGTTACATCTCCATCATTTGTCCTCTTTCCCCCCTTCCCAGCCCCGCCCTCCCACCCTCTACCCCCTAACCCTTCCATCCCACTTCTCTGGAGGGGAGTGTCCCTACATAACAGTCCCTTGCCCCAGTTCAGAAGTCATATGAGGGCCAAGAGCCTCCTCATACACTGGAGGCCTACAAGGCAGTACCACCAGTGAGAAGTGTCTCATTGCCAGGGAGAGAAAACTAAAAAACAAACAGACAAACAAAAAAGTCTCTGTCCATGTTCCCTTTGGTGTGTTGGTTGTAGTATAGATATCCTGTACTATATAGCTAAAATCCTACTATAAGTGAATAGATGCCATGTGCATCCTTCTGAGTCTGGGTTAGCTCACTCAGGATGAGCTTCTCTAGTTCCATCCATTTGGCTGCAAATTGCATAATCTCATTGTTTCTGATAGCTGAGTAATATTCCATTGTGTAGATGTACCACAGTTTTTTTAATCCACTCTTCAGTTGAGGGACATCTGGGTTGTTTCCAGTTTCTAGCTATTACAAATAAGGCTGCTATGAACATAGATGAGGAAACTTCCTTATGATTCCGTGAAGAGTCATTTGGGTGTATACCCAGAAGTGGTATGGCTGGGTCCTGAGGCAAAGCTATTCCAAGTTTTCTAAGATATCGCCATACTGAACTCCATAGTGGTTGCACAAGCCTGCATTCCCACCAGCAATGATGGAGGGTTCCCCTTTCTCCACACCCTCACCAGCATGTGCTGTCATTTGAGCTTTTGATCTTAGCCATTCTGACAAATGTAAGATGGAATCTCAGAGTCGTCTTGAGTTGCATTTCTCTGATGATTAAGGATGTTGAGCATTTCTTCAAGTATCTCTCAGCCATTAGGGATTCCTCCTTTGTGAATTCTCTATTTAGCTCTGTTCCCCATTTTTTGATTGGATTATTTGGTTTCTTGGCATTTAATTTCTTGAGTTCTTTGTAGATTTTGGATATTAGCCTTCTGTCAGATGTGGGGTTGGTGAAGATTTTGGGAAACAGGCATTTTAACCAACCAACCAGTCTTTAATCAGATTGATTTTATGTTTTCCCTTGTGCCTACAATTATTAGTGTTCTGTGAAATACTTTATTTGATGTTAGGAAGATATGCTATTATATTTAATTCTCACTTTTCTCCTTGCCAGTTTGATTCCATAGCTATACTCCTGTGATGGCTAGTTCTACTTTTAGGAGACTTTAATATAAAAAATATAACTTGTGATATATATTTTTTGATAAACTATTATTTTGTTATCACATTAGGTTCCAGTATCAGAATGTAAATGGATACTCACATTATTGAGGAAATCAGAAAATCTTGTATCACTTTAAAATTTTTTAAATTATCCTTTCCCAGATATCAAATATTAGTGACAGAGATCGAAAGATTAAACTTGTATGAAGTCAGGTTTTCCATAGATTTTGTGGACACAGCTAAATCACATTTCTTTTTTTATAATCAGAAACGAAACTGGAACTACAATAGAAGACATTTTGTAATATTGTCATTTACCTTCTTTGGAAAAATATGAAGATTGTTCAATTAAAAGAATTCTGAGATAACTGTGAAACTATAATGACTAAATCAAGAAACATGGACTTTTATGAGGTAAAAAGACAAAACCCACCTTGAGAATTCTAATCAATTGAGACTTTTTGTACAATTTAAACAGAAAGGGTCAACCTTAAGGGACTGGAGAAGTCTGTGTTTGAGGACTTTGTGAAGCTTCTAATTTATGAAACCTAACATTTTAATAACGATAGTGAGAGTTACCCACTTGGTTGGACTCAGATATAATATTTCCTTTTTTCTTAGTAGGAAATAGGGCATTACTCTTTAATTTGTATTTAAAATAAAGGTATACCCAAAATGGAGTTCCTTTTGGAAACATTAATGTAAGTTTTTGATAATTTAAAAATAGTATATTAATGTATAAATTACACTGAGTGGTTAGAAAATTATGAAGGCACTGAGAGATTTGAATCATTTAAATGGGAAGACTTTTGTTAAACAAAACAAGAGATGTTGGTAAGCTGTCACAGAAAAAACATCATTATTGAGAAGGAATACATCCATCATGTGTAGCTTTACTAAAACCAAAAGCACCATTCTTTCTCACAATAGGAAAACATACCAAGGAAAAATTTAAAGATCTCACTTGAAAAATATATAAATATAAAAGTATTTAAGAGATATAAAAAGTGTTAGTGATGTAGTTGAAGATGAGTCTCACCCAGATAAGTCCACATGGTTATGCTCCCAGAAGTTGGGACAAGTTTGAGGTGAGAAATCAAGGAGTTTATGTACTTAAGTTTTATAGCACAAGGGGTGGATAGAAGTTCCCAATACAATCTTTTTCTCTAGGCTGAAGGGATTTAAAAAAAAGATTTAAAAAATTTTAAAATTATTTGTCTCTGTGTGCCAGTGAGTACTGGTGCTTCTAGAGGCCAGAAGAGCATGTCAGGTCTCTGGGAGCCAGAGTGACAGGAAGTTGTTACAGCCTGATATGGATGTTGAGAAGTGCATTCTGGTGTTAACTGAACTGATTTTTTAAAAAGATTTTTAAAAATTTATTATGTATACAGTGTTCTGTCTACCTTGAACTCACAGAGATCTGCAGGCCAGAAGAGGGCACCAGATCCCATTATAGATGGTTGTGAGCCTCCAAGTGGTTGCTGGGAACTGAACTCAGGACATCTGGAAGAGCAGCTAGTGCTCTTAACCTCTGAGCCATCTCTCCAGCCCCTGAACTGATTTTTAATATTTTTTTGGTTTTGTTTTCTTGAGACAGGGTTTCTCTTTACAGCCCTGAGTGTCCTGGAACTCACTCTCTAGACCAGGCTGACCTCGAACTCCTAGAGATCCCTGCTGCTGCTGGGATTAAAGTTGTGTGCCACTTAAAGAAATGCTCAACATCCTTAGTCATCAAGGAAATGCAAATCAAAACCACTCTGAGAGTCCATCTTACACCTGTCAGAATGGCTAAGATCAAAAACTCAAGTGACTGCACATGCTGGTGAGGGTGTGGAGAAAGAGGATGCTCTTCCACTGCTGGTGGGAGTGAAAACTTGTACATCCACTGTGGAAATCAGCCTGGTGATACCTCAGAAACTGGGAATTTTACCTCAAGACCCAGCTTATACCACACTATACAACAAGGACACTTGCTCCACTATGTTCATAACAACTTTATTCATAATAGAAACTGGAAACAATTGGTTGAACTATAAGGTTCTTATTTGTTGTAGGACTGAGGTAGACTTCATTGCTGCTTAGGTGTTTTTTTTACTTTATATATTTTTTAAATTTTTAAAAATTTGTGTATGCATATTTTGTCTGCATCTATGTATGTGCAGCACATGCATGCAGTGCCTACAGAGGACAGAAGAGGGCGCTGGATCCCTTGGGACTGGAATTACAGATGGTTGTGAGCTACCATGTGGATGCTGGGAATTCAGCCTGGATCCTATGGAAGAGCAGCCAGAGCTCTTAACCATGAAGCCATTTCTCTAGCTCCTGTTTAGATTTAAAAAAAAAAAAAGAAAAAGAAAGAAAAGAAAAAAAAGCTGGGTGTGGTGGCACATTCCTTTAATCTCAGCACTCAGGTGGCAGAAACAGGAGGATCTCTGTGTGTTCAAGGCTATCTTGGCGTACAAAGTGAGTCCAGTCAGGGATACAGAGAATCCCTGTATCAAAAAAAAAAAAAAAAAAACAAAAAACAAAAAACCAAAAAACCCCCAAACCAAAACCAAAACAAAAAACCAAACCAAAACAAATAAACCAAACAAAAAACCAAGAAACAAAAACAAAATAACCTACCCCTAGAGGCACTGCTGATATGTTTGTGTCACATGTGCATCAGTAGGTGACAGAGAGAAGACAGGATATGTCTACATTCAGTGTTCTATAAACATAGAATAAATAGTAGCCTAACATTCCTGGAAAAAGTCAAGCCTGACACCAAAACCCAGTTTGTCACTATTGGGCCCAGTCAGGTAACTAGCCTGGTCCAGAACCAGGCAAGCGCCAGATGGGCTCCCAGGACAGGAAGCAAGTGACAGACTAGAAGAACCCTGCCTGGCCTTGGATATGGGTGAGTCAGCCACAAGGGAGTGAGTGTGGGAGAGCTAGCCTTGCCTTTTGTCTGCTTTTCAGTGGTGTTGATGAGGAGAGATCTCCTCCCCTCCCTTTTGCCTTCACCACCAGTGGTGGACAGGAGATTTGGCCCCAATGGTGTCACAAGAGCAGGAGAGCTGTTCCTGCCCCTCACGTGTGGCAGCACTCAGGAGAGCAGGTCCTTTTCTGACAGGGTAGCACAGTAGATCTGGCCCTGGATATGGGGGCTGCAGTCCTAGAACCAGGGCTTTGAGTTGGCACACCCCAATGTATACCCCATGGATGAACTGCTGGAGTGCATGAAGAGGCCAGTTCTATAGACACAAAACTACAGGATCTCTATGACACTGGACAACAATAGGATATCTGAGAGGAGTCCTGGTAAGATTCTAGTATTGACAAAGCAGCAGAAGCCAGAGGCCTCTTACCAGACCAAGGAGTCATAATAATGAACATTTGTAAGCAAAAAAGTGCGGACAAAATGGAACATTGTGGGACACACTGAGACACACTACAGCTTCCACAATGAGATTTTTTTTTTTTTTTAATGTGAGGAGAGGTTGCAAGGGTGGAGGGTGAGTCTGAGGTTGGAGATGAGAGTGAACAGGGTGCATGATGTGAAATTCACAAAATAAAAAAAAACTGTAAAAAGAAAAAAGAAAAAGAGATTCTTAGATTCTTTACACTTTTTTTTTTTTAATCTTCTAGGAGCCCAAGAGTCAGAGGACTTTTTTTTAAAAAAAAAAAAGTTTATTTATTTATTCATTTTACATCCTAATCCTAGCCCCTTCCTTTTCTCCTCTGGGTCCCGCCCTCCTGCCCTAACCCCCTTTCTCCATTCCCTCCCCCACTCCACTCTTCCAGAAAAGAGGAGTGCTTGCCAACATCCCACTCTAGCACACCGAGTTGCATCAAGACTGAGTGCATCCTCTTCCACTGAAATTGGGCACCATAATCTCCTTGGGGTAAAGTGACCAGAACTCATCCATCAAAGTCCATGTCAGACAGCCCCTGCTTGACTTGCTAGGGGACCCACATGAAGACCAACCAAGCTGGCCATTGGTGTCATATGTGTAGGGGGCCCAGGTCCAGTTCATATATGCTCTTTGATTGCTACTTTGTCTCCAAGAACCCCTATGGATCTAGGTTAGTTGTCTCTGTTGGTCTTCTTGTGCAGTTCTCCCCTGCTCCAGGTCCTTTTATCCTTTCCCCCATTCTTCCACAAGACACCCTGTGATCTACCTGTTTGGCAGTGAGTCTCAGATTCTGTTTGGATCCTCTGCTGCATGGAGGTTCTCAGAGGACAGTTATGCTCAGGGAGAATCCGTCTCCTCTTCAGACCTTAAATGGGTCAACATCAGAAGGTGAAGCTTTCCAATGAGTTTGAAGAGAGTTCTTTGCTAAACAAGGAGTAGGTGAAACAGAAAAAGGAGCCAAGCTCTCTGTCTACATGCATCTTGACTTATATATCTTCAGCAGAGGCTTTCAAGCTCTTCTCAAGTTATGCCCCTGGGCTCAGTCTTTTTCAAAAAGCTTTTTGCAGGGGGCGTGAATTCATAGGCAGACCCCAGATGTGGGCAGGTGCCTCAGGGCATGTCCCTCCCCCCCAAATATGATCAAAGAGGTCGTTAGTTCTTATTCTTAGTGATTTCCCAAGGACATGTCACTTCAGAAGTAAGTCTTTTATCTTAAAGTCCAGGCTTTTGCTATCCCTATGCTATTATATGCTAACACTAAACCTACAATTCCCCCCCTAACCAAACAATTTTTCCTAACATATCCATGTATCTATACCAAGAACAATCACATGAATTGTTTATGTACAATACATAAACAAAATAAACATCATAATACAAAATATATGAAAAAATAAATTGACCTTAATTTTTAATAAATATGCAAAATAACATATATAACCTTAATCGTATAAAAAACATCTTATCAATAAACATAAATCAAGATTATTTTTAAAATAATCTTAAATTTATGTAATATTTTAATTATTTCTTAATGATATGAAAAGAAAAAGAGATCCCTGAATCCTTCCCTTTTCCTTGCCCCAAATAAATCCATTCTTATATCCGTTCATCATATTCATTCATCTTAGACGATGACAAACAATCACAACAAATAACATATAACAAAACAAACAAAAAGAAATTTTTTATCCCAACTTTAGGAATAATAGGTGAAAATATATTTTTGGGGTGTATCCTTAAAAAATTGAAAAAAAAAGGCCAATTTTTGGGAAAGCTAGCTGTAACTTTGATTAATTAATCTCTGTCTGATCGATCATTTTGGGCTAGCCCTTAAAAATTGATTTGCATGTATAATTTGGAAAAATTAGTAGTTGAAGCAGTTTGTTAGGTTGGATCCTTTGGTCTATTTGACTTGTCATTATTGTCACCTTAGTCTTTGGTTCTAAAAATAAATTTTTTCTTTTAAGAGGGAGAAAAGCATATATTAATTTTGAAGTCCACTTGCAGCATAAATTCCATTCATTCTAAATGACGGAATGAAAAATTATGAACATTAGACAGTTAATAAAATACTCTTATCAAATGAAGATATTTATGTCTCAGTTAATAGGAGGTTCTCTTTGGTCTCTCTGGTCGGATCTGATCTTTATAAGTTTTGTTGGTATTCATATCTTTTCATTAGCTGTAGATACATATGCATAACCACGTCCCCATCTTAGCAGTATTGCAGGTTTCCATTCTAAAGTCTAAATATCCTTATAGTATATTGGTTAGTTTAATTCTTCAGTTTCCTCTACAACTTAGTGTCTTTCAGCTGCAGTGGTACCTTTTTCATCAACATTCAAAAAATTTAATGTTAGTAGGGCATTATGTAGTCTGTCCCTGGAATTCCTTAATTCCCCCTTTTGTTTAATAAGCATCTCTTTTAAGGTATGATTAGCTCTTTCTACAATTGCTTGTCCTGTAGGGTTATGAGGTATACCAGTAACATGCTTAATATTATAATATGTAAAGAATTGTTTCATTTTATTAGATACATATGCAGGAGCATTATCAGTCTTAATTTGTGCTGGTACACCCATAAATGCCATAATTTCTAATAAATGAGTAATAACACAATTAGCCTTTTCTGAACTTAGAGCAGCTGCCCATTGAAATCCTGAATATGTATCAATGGTATGATGTACGTACCTTTGTTTTCCAAATACTGTAAAAATGAAACATATCCATTTGCCAAATCTCATTCTTTTTAATACCTCTCTGGTTACTTCCAACAGATAATGGAGTTTGGTTATAGAAATAACGTATAGGACATTTTTTTTAATTATTTCTTTGGCTTGTTGCCAACTGATAGAAAATTTTCTCTTTAAACCTGAGCTGTTAACGTGATGTTTCTCATGAAATTTTGAAGCTTCTAACACATTTCCTATTAGTAATTGGTCAATCTCTTCATTACCTTGTGCCAATGGACCTGGTAAACCTGTATGAGATGGAATATGAGTAATATATAATGGCTTATTTCTGCTTCTGATGACCTGTTGTAATTGTATAAACAAAGAAGTTAATTCTGTGATATCAAGAATAAATTCAGTAGTTTTTACATTTAATACGACTTTCTGCATATAGAGAATCGGTAAGTATGTTAAAAGGCTCAGAAAAATCCAGTAATACCATAAGGATTGCATACAATTTTGTTTTTTGAACTGAGGTATATGGACTTTAGATTACCTTGTTGATTTTATCTGTCTTATTGCCTGCCATTCCCTGTTTGCTTGCATCAATATAGAAAGTTGGTGCATCAGGAATTGGTGTTCCCTTTACAATACGAGGAAGAATTCAGTTAGTTCTTTTTATAAATTCTTTATGTTTGTTTTTTTGGAAATGTTATTAATTTCTCCCAAATAATTACTATAAGCTCTTTGCCAATCTTCATTGATTACCCATAATGACATAATCTCAGCATTAGTAAGAGGCACTACTATTTCAACTGGGTCCATTTCTGACAGTTGACATAGTCTTATTCTACCCTTTACAATTAGTTCAGTTATTTTTTTCTATGTATGTTTTTAGTTTTTTACTTTATGTGGTAACAAAATCCGTTCTATAATACTATCTTCCCGATGCATAATGAGTCCTGTAGGAGAATGAGTTGATGGTAAAATAACCAAAATGCAATCAAGTTTAGGATCAAGTCGATCTATGTATGCATCTTGCAATCTTTGTTCTACCAACATTAATTCCTTTTCTGCCTCAGCAGTTAAACATCTTGAATTGTTTAGATTTGAATCTCCTTGTAATGTTTGAAACAAATTACTTAACTCATAAGTACTTAAACCAAGGGTGGGCCTTAGCCAATTTATATCTCCTATTAATTTCTGAAAATCATTAAGAGTTTTCAATTGGTCTCTATGAATCTGTACCTTTTGTGGTCTTATTTTTTGTTGACTTATTTTATAACCCAAATAGTTGATTGAATCTCTCTGTATTTTTTTCAGGGGAAATTTGTAACCCCTAAAGTGGCAGAATTCTGTTTTCCTTAAATAAATTCTCTAAAGTACCCGTATCAGGATCAGCCAAAAAAAGTATCATCCATATAATGATAGATGATAGATTGAGGAAATTGTTTACGAATTATTTCTAATGGTTGTTGTACAAAATATTGACATAAAGTTGGACTATTCAACATTCCCTGTGGAAGCACATTCCAATGATACCTCTTAATTGGTCTACTGTTACTAAGAGTAGGTACAGAGAAGCCGGGCAGTGGTGGCGCACACCTTTAATCCCAGCACTCAAGAGGCAGAGGCAGGCAGATCTTTGTGAGTTCGAGGCCAGCCTGGTCTACAAAGTGAGTCCAGGACAGCCAGGGCTACACAAAGAAACCCTGTCTTGAAAAAAAAAAAAAAAAGAGTAGGTACAGAGAATGCAAACCTTTCCCCATCATTTTTATGTGATGGAATTGAGAAAAAGCAACCTTTTAAATCAATCACTATTAAAGGCCATGACTTTGGTAATAGGGTAAAGGTATACCAGGCTGAAAAGAACCCATTGGTTGAATTATTCTATTTCCAGATCTTAAATCTGTTACCATTGTCCATTTCCCTGATTTCTTCTTAACCACAAACACTGGAGAATTCCATGGGCTATTAGACTCTTTTATATGATGAGACTCCAGTTGTTCTTGTACTAATTGTCCTAATGCCTGTAATTTTTCTTTTGTAATTGGCCACTGCTCTTGCCACACAGGTTTATTGGATAGCCATTTCAAGGGTAGGGCTGTTGGAATTTCAGCAGTGGCCCCTAGTATAAATTTGGAATCTCAATACCTGGGGTGCCTGTGTTTGGATATTAGACATAGTTTTGAGTACCCATATCAATACCTTCCTCAAAAATATCTATAATCTCAATGTCTGGGGTGTCCTGTATTTGGACACTAGACATAGCCTGTAAATGTTTTCAAGTACTCATATCAATACCTTCCTCAAAAGTATTCATAATATCATCGTTTATCTCTGAGACTGTGGGGATACTAATTCGAGTACCCCATTGTTGTAAAATATCCCTTCCCCACAAATTTATGGGTATATCAGCCACATAAGGTCTTAATTTTGCTGTTTGTCCTTCTGGTTCAACACATTTAATCTAACGTACATTTTGTTTAACATGTGATAATTTACCAATTCCTATAAAATGTGTAGGAACCATTTGAAGTGGCCAATTTGAATTCCAAGATTCCCATGAGAGGACAGTGACATCCACTCCTGTGTCAAGCAATCCTTGTATTTCAATATAATTCATATGTATTTTTAATTTTGTGTGTGTGTGTGAGATATGGTTTTGGATATATTGACTTGTGATGTAGACATCTATTTTGTGATGTAGAATGCTGCAGAGTAAGTCTGAGTGTAGTGTTTAAGGATCAGTGTGGGCTGGAGACTTTTTTTTTTTTTTTTTTTTTTTTTTGGTTTTCAAGACAGGGTTTCTCTGTGTAACAGCCCTGGCTGTCCTGGACTCACTTTGTAGACCAGGCTGGCCTTGAACTCACAGAGATCCACCTGCCTCTGCCTCACAAGTGCTGGGATTTAAAGGTGTGTGCCACCACGTCCGACATCGGCTGGAGACTTAACTGTGAGTCACTCAGCTAGTTCTGAGTGTTATCACCTAGAAAGAGAACAGAGAAGTACCAGTAGTATAATTTGAATCTTGGGGTAATCTGGGTTTCAGGGGCAAGAAAATGAGGAGGGATGAATATAGCAGGAGAAGCATCAAGAGAATCTTGGGAAGCATGGTCTCTGGAAAGAAAGGGATCAACTGTATCAAATGCTACAGACAATGAAATAAGAAGACAACAAAAACATATAGACATGAAAGTTATATTTAAAGCTGGGTGGTGGTGGTGATGGCAGTGAACACCTTTAGTCACAGAACTTGGGAAGAAGAGGCAGGTGGGTTTCTATGAGTTCAAGGCCATACTGGTCTACAGAGAAAGCTCCAGGACAGTCAAAGTTACACAGAGAGACCCTGTCTTAAAAAAAAAAGGGGGGGGGATTTAAGAATGGAGAATACTCATGATCTGGAGCAGAGTTCAAGGGTGAGGGAGTGGTCAAATGGGTCCAAGAAATAGAAAGCAAATCTGAAAGAGTCCAATAAAGGAATTCAGATTTAAAAAAATGAGCAAAAGTTAGTAGGATAGTCTTTTAGAGCAATGTTTCCCAACCTATGAGTCCAACGACTCTTTTACTGGGGTGACCTAAAACCACCTGGAAACACAGATATTTACATTAAAATTACTAACAGTGGCAAAATTAGTTATGAAATAACAATGCTCCTAGAGGGATTGTAGATGTGACTGCTGTGTCACATGTGCATCAATAGGTGGCAGAGAGGAGAGGCTATGTCTACATTCAGTGTTCTGACCTATGAACAGCTGATTAGTATCCTAATATTCCCTGAAAAAAAGCAAATCTGAGACCACCACCAGTTTGGGGCCAGGGGTCCCGGACAGGGAGCTAGCCTGTGACGACCACCGGTCCAGCACCAAGCAAGCCCAGATGGACTCGCAGGAAAGGAAGTAAGCTAGAAACCAAGCAAGAAGAACCCTGCCTGGCACCCAGACTCCAGGCAGATGGCTACTTAGGAAAGCTGAGAAAGGAGTGAACCCAAGACAACCACCAGACTTGTACCATGGGGCCTGGACAAAGAGCTAGACTGAGATGAACACCAGTCTGGTGCCACACAGGCCTGGGGGTCAGACCATGCTGGAGATCACCTCTGCCAGGCACCATAACACACAATGCACAAGTGGGGCATATCATTCCTGAGACCACTCATGAGCCAAAACCAGACACTCAGAAACCCTGGTCATTAAGAGGAGCAGGTGATGGAGAAACGGAAGAGAAAGATAAACAGAAGGATGTGGGCACAACGAAGAGAGGCAGAACTGGAGAATTGAGGGTAGTGAGGAACCTGATGTGAGTAGTCGGTGATACTACCTAGAATCATGGTGGGGTCCTGGCCTCAGCTGCCATATCCAGGTCCATGGCCCTGAAGCAGCAGGGGACTGTTACCAACAAAAGCCAGGCGATATCCCTGGTCTGGGCTACCACCTATGGACATGTTGATGTCTGAGAACTGTGCAGAACTGGCCCACCCTACATGAGCATCAAGGGAGAACTGGCCCTAGTGGCATAAGAGCTGACCTTGCCCCTAGGCAGCTGTACTACTTGGGAGAGCAGGTCCTGCATATTTCAGGAGTTGCTAGTGAGCTGGCCCCATGGATGTGAACTAGGGAGAAGTGGACCTACCACTAGTCTCTCTGTGGTGGCATGGATCAGGGATAGTCTTCTCTCTTACCCCTCAGCACCCATAGCAGGTGGAAGACCTGGCTCTGGGGTCTTGAAAGCCAGAGAGCTGGCCCTGTCCTTCACCAATGGCAGCACTCAGGATAGCAAGTCCTACACCTTGACTGGGCAGAACAGAATAATTGGCCCTGGATGTGGAGATTGTGGGTGAGCTGGCCTCAAGGGTGTGAGTGTGGGAGAGCCAGCCTGGCCTTTTGTCTGCTTTGTGTTAGTGTTGGCAAGGGAGAGATCTCCTCCCCTCCCTTGTGCCCTCACCACCAGTGGTGGACAAGAGATCTGGCCCCTATAGGGTCACAAGAACAGGAGAGCTGCCCCTGTCCCTATGATACAGCACTCAGGAGAGCAGGCCCTGCACCTCATCTTGGAGGCACAGAGGAGCTGGCCCTATTTGGGAGTTGCAGGTCCAGGACTAAGGCTTTGAATTGCCCCCTCCAAGGTCTACCCCTTGGATGAACTACTGGAGTGCCTGATAGGCCAGTTCCACAGAACCAAAACTACAGGATATCTGAGAGGAGTCCCAGTGACATTCCAGCATTGACAAAGTAGCAGAAGCCAGAGGTCTTTTACCAGAGTTATTATAATGAACATTTGCAAGCAAAAATGTGTGGACAAAAGGGAACATTGTGGGACATACTGAGATACATGACTACAGGGAGATGAGTGGGGTCAGGGTGCATGATGTGAAATTCACAAAAATAAATAAGTAGAAGGGAAAAAATAAGACCACTGAATTAACTGTTTAGTAAACACATGTAAATGAGTGTGAATAAAGAGGTCCTAAACAGGGTTAATGATGGCCAAAAAAAAAAAAAAGCAAAAAAAAAAATGATGTTCGAGGATCACCATAACCTGAGGACCTGTATTAAGAAGGTTGCAGCATTAGGAAAGTTGAGAACCACTGCCTTAGCGGTAAATTCAAATCAATCTCCCACCCTTTCCACAGCTGTGTTACTGTAACACACTTTAGGTTGACTTCAAGGATCCAATTGAGGGGGTAAAATAAATCAATTATGTGTAAGTGGCAAGTTTGGTTTTGCATAGTGGAATTTACACAGTTACCAGAGTGTTATGTTGTATTTAGATGTTCAGAAGTGGGCAGTTTGGGAGTAGGCAGGAATTGTTACTGCTTTCTGGTTTCTATTTTCTGGGACAAGAAGCAAGATAATGCCTTTTAAGTGAGGAAGTATTGGTAGGTTTAGAAGATGTTACACAGCTGGTTAAGGGGGCAGGATAAATGGATTAACAGTCCTAGGGATTTGTCCATGGTCAATATACAGAAGAGAATTTTATGTATATTGAAGATATGGTTTTGAAAATAATTATAAACATTATTTACAGGGCACTCTTGGCCAAAGGTACAAATGGTATGGATGAATAAAACTAATCTAGCCCAGGTAATTTTTCTTTAAGACTTACCAGATCCTTATTGTGTTTAAGAATACTAGACAGCATCAGTTAGCCCCGAGGGTACATTTATATAAAGGGGTTGTGCAAACCATGCCATTACATATATAGTGTAAAGGACAGCTGCTTACGGTATGAGAGATCAACTGAGGCCAAAAACAGGCCTCATTATGTGTGTCAGGCACATTAACTTTCCCAGATCTATGTACTTTGGGTGCATAGTGATGTGGGGGCAACAAATGAAGTTTCTTTTGTTTAACTAAATTTGCAAAATGGAATAATGAGTATCACTGGTACATCTGGAACATTTACTCCATAGCTCAGTCCTATGTTACTTCATCAAAAGGGAACAAGGACTAAGAATAATGATGCCAGTTTTTAGAATATGTATTTAAGTAATACTTTTGTCTTCTTCCAACTTGGTGTTTGGGAGTGGACCAAAGGACCCTTATAAGAAAGATGTAAATTATTTATCTGTGTTTATATGAAGGTTAAAGGGTTGGTTGGCAGTGTTAATCCTTAACCCGCCATTATAAATGAGCAGAGACCTGATGGATTTTAGCAAGCCTTGGCCTGGTTTGAGTAATCTTAGCCCATCTAAGCTAGCTCATAATTCTATCCCTGAATAAAGCCCCGTATAATATACATACGTCCCCTGGGCTGTTTTTCTCCACACTACCCCAATGTTCTTATCTTCAGATGGCATTATCTTCAGATCTGACCACCCTCACCCAGGGCATTTTGATTGTTTTTGTTTTTGTTTTTTTTTTCGAGACAGGGTTTCTCTGTGTAGCCCTGACTGTCCTGGACTCACTTTGTAGACCAGGCTGGCCTTGAACTCACAGAGATCCGCCTCTATCTCCGAGTGCTGGGATTAAAGGCCTGTGCGACCACTCCAGCTTGACTATTTTTTATGTTTAATCTTTGTTACAAAAATGTTAGGAATGGACCTCTCTAGCCCTCCCCTATTTCTTTTCCCCTTAAGGCACTGACAATCTTTTTTACTTTTTTTTTGTTTGTTACCGACTGCTTTCGTGGGCATTAATTAGGCTTTTACTAGTTCTCAAAATAATAATCTTAACATTTGACAAGTAGATCCGATAAGCCCCCATTATCATTATTTTTAAAAATTTCTCAGTTATGATTTCAAGATTTCTTCCTGCATTATGCTAATTAGGCTTAACACTGCTGTAACTTGTTGGATACCAAATAATCTCGATTTCTTTTTCCTGGATGGGTTTGTTTTTGTTTTTTCCTGATGTGTTTTTTTTTCTTGCTCTCTCTTCTGTCTATCGCAATTCTGTCAAATACACGTTCAGGGAAACAATAAAAAACCAGTCGACTACCAACAAGAAAAGATGGTCACCGATACGCTTCCTCCTGGTGTAACCCCCAATAATTTATAGCAGCCTCACTCAGTACGCCGTACACTTTCCTTAAGTCGGCGTTTTCAGAGGAATTTTCCAGCAGAGGAAGAGCTGGGAGGGAAAGCAGAAGTCGCGGTGGGGGCGCTCCGGGCTGCGATCCGCCGAGGCGGCGGGGGCTCACGTCCCCGGCGCCCAGGCCTGCGGCCTAGCCCCCCCCCAGCAACCGGGCGCCGGGCGGGGACAGCGCCGGCTGCGGTTCCGGGTTCCAGCGGCCGGCTGACGGCGACTTCCGCCGTGGCCCGCCCAGGCTCCGCGCGACCGACCGGGCCGCCCAATTAGGGGCTTTCCGACCCCCACGCGGGGACCGAGGGGCGGGGGCCGCGGCCGACTCGCGGAGGGCACCCCGCCCCCGCCGCCGTTGCGCCTCTAGGCGCACGCGCAGCCGCCGCCGCTCCGCATTGAGTCCGAGATGGCGTCCCTCGCGCCCCGCGGTTCTCTTCCCGAAGGCGGCTCCCGCTCCGCGCAGCCCGGAGGTCCCGGGGCCCGCCTCGCGCAGGCCCCCGAGCACGACTACCCGTAAAGTGGAGCGGGAGTGGCCGGGTTCGAGAGTGAGGAAAAGCAGCAGCCGGAAAGGGCTTGACGACGGGTCGCGCGGGGCGGCGGGGCTCAGGCCTCAGCGGAAGAGGAGGGCGGGAGCAAGCCGAGGTTCGCCCAAGGCGGTGTTCGCGAGCGGCGCGGGGTGGGCAGGAGGGGGCGTGGCGGAAACTGCCGAGCTTTCCCGAAGGCGGCCGCGTCCGAGTTGCCCGGATGTAGTTGGTGGAGCGGTGGCGGCTGTAGCAGAGGCTGTAGCGGCCGGAGGGGAGGCTAGAGGGACCCGGAGGCTGGGGGAAAGGAGGGCAGGCGCGGCGGAGCAGGAGGAGGAAAAGGTGCTGGAGGTGCTCGCCCTCGTTGGCGACCCGAGCACGGCCTCCGGCACCCCGGCTCGCGGCGCTACCGCCGCCGTCGCCGTGTAGTTGGTGCCGCTGCCCCGGCCGACCCTGAGTGGTGCTGTCGGAGGGAGATGGCCCGGGACCGCCGGCGCCAGTAACGGGGAGGTGCCGCGAGCCGCCAGGGTTGTGCCGGGTCCGCCCGCCGCCGGTCGCCCGCCCGCGCGCGCGCGCGCCCGTCCGCCCGCCGCCCGTCTCGCGGCCGCTCTCCCCCTCCCCGACACACACACACAGCCGGGCATTGATGGTAATGTATGCGAGGAAACAGCAGAGACTCAGTGATGGGTAAATCGTCTTTTCGTTTCGGGCCGCGGCGGAGGGCGGGCGGGCGTCCTTATCGGGAGCTGGCCGCGCCGCCATTTTTGTTGTTAACCCTGATCGGGATCGGGCGGAGGAGGCGGCGGCGGCGGTCCGGGCCGGCGGGCGGGCGGGCAACCTCTGGGACCTGGAGGCCTTGGCGAGCGGGCTGCTGCGGCGGCCCGAGTTCCGACCCGGGCCTCGGAGCCCGGGGAGAGTGCGCGGCGCGCAAGAGTGTCGGCGGCCCGCGGGGAGGGGCGGCCGGGGGACCAGCTTTCTTCTTTTTTTCCGCGACGACTCATACTACCATCCTTCTGTTTTTCAGCTGTCACGACCGGAGGGGGGACTCTCAGCCTTTCCAGGTACCAGCGGATCCCGGGGTGGAGGGATTGGAAGGGGCCGGAGGGGGGAAGGGAGGGACTGCTACTCGAGCGCAGGCTTCAGAAGTCGGTACAGGCCCTTTGGTGCAACAAATCTGAAAGTAGCACGACTGGCCCGCTTAACATTTGGTATTGGGTTCCATTAGCATTCTCCAAACATGTCTAGGGCCTCATCTTGAGAGGTGACTAGCGAAAGTTCAAGGTTGGGTTTTGTTTTGTCTTTTGTTTTTATGTTTTGTTTCTTTTCTTTTTTTTTTTTAAAGAAAAATTATTCGCAACCAGGAAGACCTGGCTTGGTGTGAGTGTGAAGGAATCACTGGGGTGTAGTGATAGGTGACTTCAGAGGCACATTTACTTACCTTTGTATTTGGGAACCGAAAGATAAGTGTGAAGGGGAAGGTTTTAAAAGTGGATGGAAGGCTAGAGACAAGTACCTAAGTGTAAACTATACTCTTAATTTTTAGTTCAAATTATTCCCTTTCAAAGGAAAGGTTTTATTTTTGCTTCAGTTAACTTAAACCTTCGGTTACTTGGGTAATTACTAATAGAAATGATTCTGGCTGTCTGGTTGCTGAAGGTTTACATGTGAAGTTTTAATTATTTGCCGAACTGTCCTCTTGACGGTAACTATCTGATAACAGAAATACTCTATGCCTGTAATCATATTTAAAAGATAAAGAATAGGAACAGGTCTGTGTCTCCCTCAAGGTTCTGTGGTCCAGGCTGGCTTCCAGTTTTACTCCTGTCTTAGTCTTCTGAGTTCTGGATGGGAGCCACCAACCTGGCAAGAGAGCAAGCATGTTTCCATCCGCATACTTGTTACTACTGTACAGGAGCTTCCCGGATGTCAGAATATTTGCATGTGTCAAACATTATTTTTGAGAGCATTTAGAAATATGCCTTCTTAGAAACATTGCTCATGTATCAGTTTGTTTTGACACATACTCTTACAGATTAAAAGTATTTTATCCCTTCAAGAGCTTGTAAATTAGGGATAGTGCTTTATCTGAATAAAAGAAACGGAAAACTTGTCTTTTAAAAAATATGGTTGTAAATGTGTTTATTTCTGGATATGGCTAGATGTATTAGTTGTAGAGGATAAATGGGTTGTAGTTTTAAGCTCTAGTTTTGAAGAAAAAATTTTGATGGGTCAGTGTGCCATGATACTTGTTTTTTAAAGTTTGCATAATAAAATGGGTTGTGTGTGTATGTGTTTGTTTTGTGGTTACATTTTTGCCAGGAGTTGCACAGTAACTCTTGAACATTTAGATCTTCCCCGAGTAAGGGAAGTACTGAAAATGGAAATTCTGAGTTTTGATGTAAATGAAGTTAACATAACAAAATTTAATATTTAAGTGGGGAATTGAGTTTAAAGTTTCAATTTTTTTCTCTCTCTTTTGGGGGGTGATGTTTTACAGGCACTTAAGTATTCGTCAAAGAGTCACCCCAGTAGTGGTGATCACAGACATGAAAAAATGCGAGACGCCGCAGATCCTTCACCACCAAATAAAATGTTGCGGAGATCTGATAGTCCTGAAAACAAATACAGTGACAGCACAGGTCACAATAAGGCCAAAAATGTGCATACTCAGAGAGTTAGAGAAAGGGAAGGTGGTAAGTAGCATTCTGGCCAAAACTGCCATGTCTGTGTACTTGGAGAGCTAAAGCATGCCAGTTTAAGGAAGTTACTATGTGCTGATGGTAGCAAGTGTGAAGTTCAGCACTCACTATGGGAAAATGGGGTTGGCGTAAGCATAGGCAGTGTCTGACGATAGCGCATTTACAAGTAGTCTTCTAAATGTTTGTGATGATGGGAGAGTCCTGAGCGGTTAGTTTTCCAAGAAAGGAACTTTGAGCTCTTAAGGATTTCGGTTTAGTTTGACTCATTGTTCCTTCAAATTATTTCCTAAGGTTCAAATTTTAATTATAATGAAGAGTTACACATTTAAAGAAAAGGGTTTTCAAGGTAACTACCACCATTAAAAAGGTTTTTTTATGATTCAGGAAATGAGTTTTTGTTGTAACCACTTAAAATTTTACATTCTAGTTTTTTTCTAGGGTCCTGTTGGTGTTTAATTGAAATACTTAACTTTAAAGATAGTCCTTTTTAAGACTCTTATTTGCCTTTTGAGATAGGGCCTCATGTGTCAAGGCTGCCTCAAATGAGCTATGCTGCTGAGGAAGATTGTTAGCCTCATTTCTTTCTGCTTTGTTATTTCCTGCTCAAACTCTGGTGGGGACTGGGAATGAATATTTTCAGACTGACTTCCAGTTTATGAATGTAACATTTTGCTTTTAAATCCTGCATTGTGGGATAAAACAATTTCACTAGCGGCATCAATTGCTGTATATTTTTCTTTCATAATAATACCTCATATTGCTTAAGTAGATAACATTTAATTAAACAGTATTAATTGAAAACTGGAGGATTTCCACAGTAGAATACTGTAGTGAGATTATCAGATAGCTTATTTAAGGGTTAAAATCTTGGATAACAAAAATATTGTCATTATTTCATGGGTGAGTTTTCTGTAGTATTCCATGCTAGGGTAATATTATTGATCAGTCACTCTTGATAGCTGATTTAGATGTTAACTATTAGTGGGCAAGCTTAATTATACTTTCAGTGTGCTTTATTTTGAGCCAGTTTGGTAATTGACCCAATGGTACTTGATCTGGTAGATAGGTTCTCAGGTTGGTGTTGTAACAACTGGACACAATTACTCCATCCGTTCTGAAATCCAGGAAGGAATTAGTTTTACACACTCAGGAAAGCTTCCATAAATGTTTTTATCTACTTACAGTGAGGGAATGAGTTCTTTAAAGTTGAAATAATCTTCACCAAATTCTGTTGTTTTGCAGTCAGCAAATGTTGGACATGTAGCTGTGCCAAGAGTTGTGTGATATTCTTGGAGGTCAAGCTATGATGTGATCCTTTGCCTGGAAGCCTCCCTAATAGTTTTTGACTTGACTCTTGTGCCTAGTGGTGGTTTAGTTGCTTGCCTTTTCTTTTCTGTATTTTTTTTACTTCACTTTGGTTTTTATTTTTCATAAATGAACTCAAATACTCGTCTTTTGCTTCCTTTTTATTTGTGTCCTTGTTGATTAGTTCCACTTGCAAGCAGTTTGCCATTTTACTCCCTAATTTTCTAAATTATATCTCACTTTGTAATTTACTTCCACCACTTTTCTGATTTCTCCTGGAGCATAACTCTATTCTTTCATAGTCATCGTCCTTTATACCAGGAATGACTTACCATAAAATAATCTTTTTTTTAAATTAAGATTTTGTTTCTTTGAGGGGCTCTCACTGTAGCACTGGTTGGCTTGGAATTTGATATGGTAGACTAGGCTGGTACTATACCACACAGAGGTCCACCTGCTTCTCATACTTTTTTTTTTTCCTAAGACAGGGTTTCTCTGTCTAGCCCTGGCTGTGTTGGACTCACTTTGTAGACCAGGTTGACCACTACCTCAGTGATCCACCTTGCCTCTGCTTCCCTAGAGCTGGGATTCGTCTGGCTATAAAATCATTCTTTATTCTAGAATGAAGAGTACATCTTTGACATTCATTATTCATGTGTATACAATGTATATATATTTTTTGTCTTTCTTTGAGTCAGGGCCTTACTATGGAATTTTGTGCTTCAGCCTCTTGATTTCTGGGATTAGAGGAGTGAGCCACAGTTTGTGAATCTGTTTTTATTTTCATTGTTTTCAAAAACAAAAGTCTTAAAAGAATCCTTAGAGTTGTAAATAATTTAAACAAAAAATATAATGGTATAGATACCTTAGGGTATGATGTCTTTGTAGGGATTCTATGAAACTTCTGCAGAACTTCAGTCTTAGAATGTTCATTCTTATCTTCTATGAATGGGAAAGTATATTTGGAGTACTTGGTTAGATTTTATGTGTGTGTGTGTGTGTGTGTGTGTGTGTGTGTGTATACACATACATGTATACATATATATACAATTTTTTGAGCATTGTCTCAATTGAGTATATATTGGTTCCTGAATTTGTGGAAATTTAGTAAAATTACATATTTTGTTAAAATTGGTAATTGTTTTTTAGTAGAAAGGAAAACTGCATGTTTTAGAGAGTAAGTATTACTAAGCAATTTGATTTGGAGTTTCTAGCTATATGATCTTTTTATCCCCTCAGTTCTAGAAATGTTCTCATCTTGTAATATGTTCTTTGTGTATGTTGAGTGTGGCTCATCAGAAAATCTGAAATCCTGTCACAATGTTGAAAGGCTTTTGGATAATACATGGTCAGCTGGTAAAGTCTAAAGAGACACCCCAAACCTCAAAAGGTACTGAACATTTTGTGTAACACACTAATATCTTGAAGAATTAATCAGTACTGATCGTTGGAAATAAATTTAAGTTTTCTAGATGTAATTTAATGATGTCTGGGTCTTTTTGTAAAACATACTGTTGAGTGTGGCCCTGTGTTCATCAGGTTACATTTTAGACAGGAGTTTATGTTAGTAATAGAAATCTCTGGGTTGTACTTGACCCTCATGTTGACATTGGAAAGCAGCATTTTTATGAATAGTATCTCTATTATTACAGTTTTACACAGAAGGCATTGAAACAGAACTATTAACAGATGAATGTGGAAATTCTCTGTATGCTGGTAAGTTCTAAAGTCAGAAGAAAGACTGAAAACTTAACCTGGTAGTGTTTAAGTTGGTTTAAAACTTGACTTTGATCCTCATAGTACCTTCATTAAGCTTTCCTCAGTGGTTTTTACCTAATTAATTTTTTTGTATCAACACAAGACTGGACAGATGCTACAGTACAGTGTACCTGTGAAACTCTGCTGTTAGAGTTTTCTATTTAAAGATGTTTCAACTTTAAATATTTACAAAGTTTCTCTAGGAGATGACACTCTCCCCACTTAGAATAAAGCTTCTTATTCTTTATTTTTACAAAGTAAGGTGTTACTTTAGTACAAAATTTAATATGCTAATATTTGCACTTTAATAATTCAATTGATTAATGTGTAATTTTAGTCTGAGAACAAATTTTTTTCTTTAAAAAAGTCATGCTTTATAATGTAATGTAGACATAAAAATAGTCACTGAATCTTAGACTAGTTAAAAAACAGGAAATATTTTGTGACCAACAAAGGAAAGTTCAAAGAAACAGTCTGAATTTTCATTTTTGTTTTTGGTGCCTCAGACATCCTTAATGTGTGTGTGTGTACATATATATATATATATATATATATATTAAATTTGCATTCACTATTTGTAGTTGAGCATGTAAGGAGGTCAGAAGTTCTTTTTCTCCTATCATGTGGAATCTGGGGGGGTTGAACGTAGGCCAGATTTGGCAGCAAGCCCCTTAACTCTCTGAAGCTTTTTACTAGCTCCTTCCTAATGATTTTAGTTTTTGATCTTTTTAAACAGTGGCCCATGCTGGCCTTGAATTCCTGATTCTCCTGCCTACAGCATTGAAGTGCTGGAGCATATTAGCAGTTTATAATCTTAATGTTTCAACTCTGGTACTTTCCCTTTAATTTTAGAAAACACCCAAGAATGCATACAATCTAAGCATATGTGCTTATAAGTCTTCATAAACTATTACAAGTCTTAAGGCCGGCTGGCCTCCCTCCCTCCCTCTCTCTCTTCTTTCTTGGTTTTTCAAGACAGGATTTTTCTGTGTAGCCTTGGCTGCTGTGAACTCACTTTGTAGACCAGGCTGGCCTCAAACTCAAGAGATCTGTGTGCCTCTGCCTCTGTGCTGGGATCGCAGGCGTGCACCACCATACCTTGCTTGTCTTAAAGTTTTTTGTCTTGCCATTAGTTTTACATTTCTGGCTTATTTTTTGAGAAAATTGCTATTTGTTAAGGGTTTTGTTTTGTTTGGCATTTCTGTTTTATAATACGAACATTTGGATGGCCCAATTTGGCTGTTTAAGACAATTTCAATCGAACTAATTTCTACTTAGTTGGATAACAGAAAAAAACTGGTGTAACATACCAAGGGCTTGTTTTATAAGTTACAGAAAAGTTAATGATTGTTGTATTTGCTGAAAACATAACTCTTCTTGTGTGTATATGCAGTGTGGTTTTGGGGCAGCTTATCAGTTGACTGATGTTAAAGTTAAGATGATCCTGAGCTGGTACCTTTGAGACACTGTAACAAGTGCTATGACAATCTGTCATTCCAGAGCCTCATGCTTCAGGTTTTTTCCAACCCTTTGAGGGCTTCTGTGACATCTTATAGTTGCAAAGTCCCTTTGCATTCTCATCTGATCACATAGCTGCCCTCTGAAATCAATTCATAGTGTATCCTGATCTTTCAAAACCTTTGGGCCCTACTGTTGAAAGTAGTAGGCTAGAGTCACTCTTTCCTGTACATGAAACTTTATTTCTGCCCTAACATTATACATCAGGTGAAGTCCTTCCTAGTACCTAGAATAGGATGATTTTGTGTGCATGTCCACTTTGTGTGGTGATTCTGTCAGAGCCCCTGAGTGGTGTTTTTACTACATAGTTTTTGCTACATAGTTATTTCTTTCCTATACAAGAAGTAGAATGATGTAGTTAAAGTGCTACTCAGCTCATACCACTCTGGGGTTTAAGAGTTTTTTTAGTGGAGTTGAAGAGAGGTGGGGTTGGAGAGATGGCTCAGTGGTTAAGAGCACTGGCTGCTCTTCCAAAGGACCAGGGTTCAAATCCCAGCACCCACATAGCAGTTCACAGCTGTCTGTAATTGCTGGGAGTGGTGGTGCGTTCCTTTAATCACTGCTTGGGAGGCCAGGCGGGTGGATCTCCTGTGAGTTCAAGGCTAGCCTCGTCTTCAAAGTGAGTTCAGAACAGATACAGAGAAACAGTGTCTCTCAAAACAAAACAAAATAGTTTTTTAGTGTCTTGAAATTTTTAGGCCTACTCTTACTATCCTGAATGGGTTTTTCAGTTTTGTTTCTAAGACAAGGTCTTGTATGCCCCTGCTGGCCTCTGACTCAGGACAGTTTTTCCGTGGACTTCTGTGCTGGAGTCATATGCCACTCCGAATTCTTAAAAGTTAGTGTTCTATGCAAAGAGCTGGGTTACTGCTTCTTTGAGAGTTAGAAAGGAGAGTGGTGGGTAGCTAAATAAATGAGAGCTCTGTAACAGACCGAGAAGAGGGAAGACATTTGTTCATGGCCATTGTGCTGTTCGCAAATATGCGGGGGTTTGTTAAAAAAAAATTCAGTGAGTGTGGAGTATTGGTGACCAGATTGGCTGCTTGTCAGGATTGCAAGAAGAGCTTGCTATATAGCTTATTCAACAACTGAATTACTCTGCATCACAGCAGCAAGGAGATGGAGCCTAGAAAATAGAATTGTAAATAAAACTGGCTTAAGGTAGGTATTTGTAATCTGCAACTCTAGGGTTTGCAACTCTTGGCAATGTGAGGAATCTACACGGAGTATTTGCTAGAACATATATTCTGTATTTTTTAAAGCTTAAGGACTGTCACTTTCCTATATGCATGGATGGTATTATAATTTGTATGCATCTTAAATAGCCAGCTTAATTTCCTGTGCCAAAGGTATAGAGTTAATATCTGGCACTAGAGAAGTTTTTGACTGGTGTTAGCAACTGCGTAGTATAGTGAATTTGGGTAATTGTAGCCACTGTTGTTTTTGCTAAAATTATTTTAATCACTAAAATCTCCCAACTCAAGAAGTTGACCTAGGACAGTTCAGTAGTAAACTTGAATTAGTTCTTACATGATTGAAAAGCAATCAAGCCGGGAGGTGGTGGCGCATGCCTTTTTTTTTTTTTTTTGTTTTTTTTCGAGACAGGGTTTCTCTGTGTAGCCCTGGCTGTCCTGGACTCACTTTTGTAGACCAGGCTGGCCTCGAACTCACAAAGATCCACCTGCCTCTGCCTCCCGAGTGCTGGGATTAAAGGCGTGCGCCACCACCGCCCAGCTGGATTTTTATTTCTAAAGTGACTAATATTAACTGAAAGTCCCTTTGAATCAGGAAAAATGAGAATGCCAGTACTACATGGGCATATGTCATTCTTTCGTATTTTTACAATAAATTTGACTTTGGGAAGTAATCCCATTGAAAACATAAAAGCTGCCTTCATTCAGCAATGGCTCAGTGTTTAAAAGTCTTGCAGATTGATTTGACTGATTTATGTTGCAAAGCCACTTGGCAGATAAATTAATATCTCGAGTCACATCTAATTTTCATCTGAAACATGTTAAACAGGATTGCCTTCTCATTCACAATATGTTCATTGAATTCACTGATTTCAGTAGTTTGACCTGTCCTTTATGATAAAGGAATTAGGTTATATTCCAGTGAATGTTACAGGCTCTCAATTTTTTTTGGGGGGGTAATATTTTGAGAACTGGAGTCATCCTCCTTGCCATCAATGTTTATGGTTCTCATTCTTTTTATGAATATTAATGTAATAATACTTCTGAAAAATCACACTGTCACCTTTCCAGTATTTCCCTTTGTGGCCTTAAAAAGAAACTATGTTCTGGGTTTATGAAGCATTTATGAAGCATTCACTTATTTTTATAGGTGCTAAAATGGCATGTTATATTGCTTTTCTCCTACCTAGGTTCATAATTGACCAAAATCATGTTGAGATTCGGGGTTACTTGACTCACAGATACTTAAGTTTTGGTTTGTTGGCCTTATATTTCTCCCCTCTTTAGTATTTGAGGATTCCATCCATTGATATAATATATCTTGATCAAATCCATCCCTTATTTCCCTCCTTTCTGTGCCTCTGCCTCTTACTCTTCTACCCTCAACTTCATGGGCTACTTTTAGACTCACTCAGTTCACTTAGTGCTGACTTGTATGTGCATGGGGTAGGACCATCTCTCCTAGAGGGAACATGTATACCCTTTCAGACCCTACCCCTAAAGAAAATCCCTCTTTCTCCTGAAGCCATAATTTGCCAAAAGCTTCTGAGATGGGTTGAGAGTCTGTGAACTCCCATTCGTGTTGGGATTTTGCTGGCTTTATCTTGTGCAGGTACAGTGCATGCATTCTCAGTCACGGCGGATTCATGTGTGCATTTGTGTTATGTTGATAACATGGCAAACACTGTTTCTCTATGGACAGGTACTACCTTGGCTTTTACATTGTTTCTACCCCCTCTTTCAAGTGGATCCCAGAACCTTGATGGCAGTGGTTTATAATAAGATGAACCATTTAGAGGTGACTACTTCAGTCTTTCTATTGTTTATGGTTGTGGGTTTCTGATGATGGTTAAGAAGTGCACTTACCTGTGGATGTAAAGATAACTTACAGTGGCAGTTAAATATACCGAGTTTATTTATTTAAACAATAATAGATTCTCCCGGGGTGCTTATGACCCTAGCCAACCACTGCTTTTGATTTTGTTCTTTTCCCCTTTATGGGTTTGTTGGCAACTTAACCATTGTCAAGTGTGAGTTCTGGCCTGCATTAATCCATTTATAAAAAGTAGTTGGTTACTTCCATAATATTTGTGCCACTATTATACCAGTTGGCATATCTTTTCAGGTTAGTCATTATTGTAGCATATAGGGTCATGCCTGTTAAGTAAGTATTGACTTTTTCCCCCTGCAGCATACAGTGAAAGCTAGCCAGTAGGTATGAAGATTCCATGTTGGTATCACCTTGGTTTCTCCACGTCTTATGACTCAAGTTATATGGTATCTTCAGTAATAGGAGGTCTTAGCAGTGATGTTTAGAGGGCAAGGAGGGGTGTTTATGGACACCACTGACCAACACCTTAAAAAAGGTAGTAACCCATACCTGTCACTGGACTTACTTGATAAGCTGTGGTTTGGGCGAAAGGCAGTGTCTACAATTAAACCCTATACACCAAGCTAGCTAGCATCCACAAGTGAGAGAAAACAACACGGCAGTGTTTGTCTTTCTAGTTCTGGGTTACCTCCCTCAGAATAATTCAATACCACCCATTTACTTAGAAATTTCATGATTTTTTTCTTTGCTAGGTGAATAATCCATTGTGAATGTAAACATATATGTTAATGCATTTATAAAATATGTATGCTTATGTAAATATTTTAGGAAGCTTCCAGTTTTCCATGTGGTATTTTTACATATATTTTGTGTCTTTCCTCATTCATTCTGTACCTCTTTCCATCATATTCCCCTCCACCCTATCATTATTCCTTACTAGTTTCTTGCCTTCTGGGTACTTCAGCTCTAGCGTTTGCATGTGACAACATGCATTGTCTGTCTTTCTCATACTGGGTTACCTCCCTCAGAATGATAATATCCAGTACCATCCATTTACTTGGAAATTTCATTTTTCTAGGTGAATAATACTCCATTGTATTCATAAACCATATATTTATTCATTGTTCACCAGTTGATGGACCCTCTAAGTGGTTTCTATGTCCAGGCTATTTATTGTGAGTAGAGCACAGTGAACAGAAATAAACAAATATCTCTGTAGTAGTATATAAAGTCCTTTGGGAATATGCTCAGGAGTAATATAACTGGATCATATGGTAAATCGATCTCGAGATTCTCTTTGTCAGATGTATAGCTGATAGAGTCTTTGGCTCCCTCCCATTCTGTAATCTGACTTTGCACTCAAATGATGGTATCCTTTGTTTATGGAAAGGTTCGAGTGTCATGGGGTCCCCATTTGCCAATTTTTGGTTTTAATATCTGCATTATCAGTGTCCTTTCTTGTGACGATAAATGAGCACATCCCACTTTTTCTATGAGATTCAGGTTATCAGGACTAAATGTTACATATTTTAAAGTTGAGTTTTGTGTAGTCCTGCATCTTTGATGTGTTAGATATTTTAGCTCTTCATTTGATATAATTTATGTTGGTTTCAGTGGAAGAAGTCAAGCATTTGGGGAGTAGTTTTTGGGTTGTGGGGTACATGTCTGAGTATCTCAGGAACGACTAGTGAAGAGGGGAATGGTGAAGGGCTGCAGATGTAACTCAGGAACAGGATGCCTATCTGACACTGTCCACAGTGTCACTGTGTTGAAGGTGGGAAGTTGACTCCTGCAGCTAGCTAGACACCTTTGAGTACTGGTGGGATTCTAATCCTGTGAGAAGGCTCCGTTTTGAATTTGGCAGTGTGTATTTAAGTGGAAAGAAAACTAGGCAGGTCTTAATTAAAATGGGGAGGTTAAAGCTTTTTTAGATTTCAGCATTTTGACTAAACAAATAACCTCTTTGTTACTAGTTTAAAAAGAGAACCATACTGAAATTAATTACAAAACTCCTTTTTAAGTAAATGGCTAAAATGTACAGGAGAAATGAAACTTTTGCTTAAATTCTGATTTGTAGGAATTTGCTATATATCATATCCCACAAGCACATGTTAACTAAAACTCCCAGCCAGAAGTACAGTGTTTCTCTTGGTTATATCTTGGTTTCTCTTGTTTTGTGAAGGTGTTCATTTGGTGTTTTAGTAGGTAATGTAGAGAATGGCAGACATCAAAACAGCCACCTTTGGTTTTTAAGTTTAAATTGAGGAGGTCTTAAAGTTTAAAGAATATTGTAGGTAGAGCTCATGCTTAGCCCATGAAAGAACTGTAGGTGCCAAATAAACATTAAAAAGACTGAAAATGGTCTGGTTTGGCATGCACTCCTTTAATCTCAACACTGTTAGAGGCAGAGACAGGTGGATATCTGTGATTGATACTACTTTAGTTAATCGTTCTATAAGTGTAGCTTTTAGTTGGTCTAAAGTTGTCTATTAAATTTACTATTCATTTTCAGGAACAGAGGTTTCTCAGCCAAAGCTCAAAAACTAGATCCAGCTTTTCCACTCCTGGACATTTATACAAAGGATTATATTCTACCACAGTGATTATTTTTTAAAATTTATTTAAAAAAATTAAAATATAATTGAATAATTCCTCCCTCTTTTTCCTCTAACACTTCATACATTGCCCACCCCTCACCGCAACTCAAATTCATATCCTTTTTCTCTAATTATGATTATATGTATGTATATCTATGTACACACTCATATAAGTACATAAATACAATCTGCTGATTCTTTCTAGTGTTGCTTGTATGCACGTGCTCAGGGCTTAGTATTGACTAATTAGGGGAAGACTAAATCAGCAGAGATAACTTACTCTAGAGTGGGACTTATGAGACTTTATCATGTCTGTTGATGTTGTCATTGTTGAGGTCTTGTTAGGCAACTATATTGTTTAGTCATAGGTATAGATTCCCAGTCATTTCTAAGAAACAGTCTCACAGCAGACTTCTTGGTACTCTGCCCTTATGATCCTTTCTGTCCCCTTATCTGGGTGTCCTTTGAGTCTTACTATGAAGATCATATTGTAAATTCATACATATTGGGGCTGGGCAACCCATGACCATCTGTTCCCCTCATTTTGACCACTTGTAGCTTTCTGTAATGGTCTCTACCCCTGCAAAGAGAAGCTTTGATGAAGGACGAGAGCTACATTTATATTACCACAGAGATAATGTGGTAATATAGATGTATTTTTTGTACATGTACAAGAAACATTCTTGTACATCCATGTTTATTTCTGTTTTTTTTAGAATAGTATAGGAATGGAATCAGCTCTCCTGATGAATGGGTAAAGAGTAAGTGCTTCATATGCATAATGAAATTTAGAAGAAAATGGATAAGTGGAAATACTAAATGAAGTAGCCCAGATGTAGGAAGTGAAATGCTTTAATATATACTAGTTTTTTGCGGTTTTCTCACTGCCCTGGAATTCTAGTAGATATTGGATGGCTAGCACCTGCTTGTTAGTTCCTCCTAGCTGTGTGATTACAAATCAGACCACCATGCCCATCTTTTTTTTACATGGATTCTGGAGTAGTACTAGGGTCCTCTGCGTATACAGCAAACACTTTACTGACTGAGCCATTTCTTCAGTTCCCAGATCATAGCTTTTCATATATGCATTTGTCTCGGTAACTGTGACTCTAGGTGGGTCATGAAACTGTAAGAGAAAAAAGGGAAAATAGGTCTCCAGAAGGAGATTGGAGGGTCATAAAAGAATGTCTGTGATTATTGGTGGGAGAGCTGGGATATAGACATTAAATTAAATCATAAAAAATACTTAAATATGTTTGAAACTAAAATTTAGATCCTTGATGGTAAGAAACTGTTGTCCCTTAAAAGTACAGAGAAGTACGGTTTTCTTGGTATTTCTGGGATATTGGTTCAGTATCCCTCTCAGATCCTCACCTGCCATGTTTAAGTCCTTTATAGAGAGTATATTTAGGATACTGTATACAGATCACCTGCAGATTATTGGTATATAGTACAGTGTTAAATTGGTATGCAGTACAGTATCTTGAATGTAGTTGCTATGTTGGTACTGTTGAAGAAATGGTAGCAAGAAAAAGTCCGCATGGATGTTCAGTATGACTCTCCCTTGTTTTAAAAATGCTTATTTTGTGTGGCTTATTATGCTAAGGTGTGTACATGTGTCATTCAGGACAGCATTTGGGGTATTGATCTCTCCTTCTACTTTGAATTTTAGGCATCTAGATTGTTTGGTAAGCAGCTTTACCTGCTGAGCGATCTTACTGGCCTCCTTACCCCCAATATTTTTTCACTATGTTTGGTTGATTCTTCAGATAGGGAACCTAGATGCAGATTGTGGTAATTCTGAGTTCTGTGTTTATGGTCTTGAAAGATTGCTAAATTAATAGTTTTTACTTTTAAACTTGGGTAGGAAACTTCCTAGGTTTATAGTATTTCTTTTTTCTAAAGATTAGAGATTTAGTATAAAAGGTGTCACTTTTTAAATTTTATATAATTGGCCAAGATGGAATGTTTTGAAAGTATCCAGTGTGATGATTTGATAAATAATAATTATATACCTGACAAATTAATATACGCATTACTGTGCTCTTGTGTTAGACCCTCACCTCAGAACTTGTTACTATGCTCAAAATGAAACATGAACCATGCTCTTTCCAATGCAGTTTCCCCCTTTTTTCTGTTCCTGTGAGTTCACCTGAAGTCCCCACATAAAGTGGTACATCATGCAGTGTTTGTTTTTCTGTCTGTCTTTGCATAGCCAAGTGTTCTCCAGGCTCATCTGTGCTGCTGCAAAGGGCACGGTCTCTCTTTGGGGGTTGCTGAGTAATATTCCTTCCTATATGTACACCATACTTTCTTTAGTGATTGCTAAGAACCATATATTTTGGCTCATGCAAGTAATGCTTCAGTGAACATGAGATGAGGTACAGATAATCTGACTTGGTTTTCTTTGGTTGTTTGTACATACGTAAGTGGACATTCCTTAATATATCTACAATTCCTTATATATTTTACATATTCCAAATCTCCTGGGTATTTCATTTTCTCCCATTCTTTTAGTTTTTAAAATTATTTTATTTTTTTGCATCTTTTTTTTTTTTGAGACTTTTATACATGAGTATTGTTCATTTCCACCCTTTTCTCTCCCCTCCAACACTTCCCATATTCTGGACTCCCTTTCAAATTTGTGACCCATTTGTTGTTACATACATATACACATGTATATGCATTCTGTTCATTTAGTGTTTGTATGTGATGTCTTTAGAGCTTGCCGATTGGTTATTGGATAGCCTATGTAGCCTGTTAGGGGGCTCATCCGTGGAGAAGACTGACTTCTGGAAGCCATTAATTGTTTGGAGCTCTTCAAATAGGAATGAGTCCTTGTGAGATTTCTCCCATTCATATTGGCATGTTATCTGGTATTGTGCAGGTACTCTTTAGGAGTTTATGTTGAAGTTTCATGGGTTCAGCTTTCCTGTCTATAGACGACAGATACATTGTTGTAGTTGTACCCTGGAACTCTAGCTATTGAAGTTGTTTCTTCTACCTCTTCTGCAGTGATCTATGGTTAAGAAGTGATGAGATTTATACTTAACCTCTGGGCATATGAATAAACATTTAGAGTTCAGTTAGTGGTTTAGAAACTGGCACTGTTGTTGAATGATTTTAAATATATAATATTGATTCATATAATTATTAAGCGTTGGTAGTTCCTTAACCTGCTATATTCTAAATAAACACACAGAAACTTGTGAGATATTTCATAAGCCTTAATGTACTGGGGCTGGGGAGATCTTAGCCCTCTAAGCTATCTTGTCTGCTTCCCCAGGTAAAACCCCATAATTCCTGCATCTGTTCCATTTGTTCTGATCCTCAGAGCATGTTGGTCGCAGCCACCTGTGCTTGTCCTCCACACTAGGCATCCTGTATCCTGTTCCTTTCTCCTTCCTCTTTCCTGGTCAGTCCCCCCCCCCCCCAAAAAAAAAAAGAAAAAAGTCCAGGAACCTTAGCTCCGCTTGCTTCTCTCTTCTGCCCTGTCCAGGCCATAGGCAAGTTTATTGGCCAAATAGGGATAATTTGGGAGGCAAGGCTTACTTACACAGTGCTATTTCGGGTATGTGAGCATTAGAGCAGTAAGGAAGACTGGGTGGAGGGTGGAATGTGGGGGGTTGTGGGTAAGGGGGAGGCAAGCTATTAACATTTGGATACATAGTAGCTCCAGATAAATCCCAGCACACTGTACTAAGATATGTTAAAGTCTGTAAAGTGACCACTGGGTAGTGGCCTGGATTTATATTACCAGGCATAAATTCTTTTCTACTGAGAGATCCTTAAATCCAATTAGACAGTTGTTGGTTACCACAAAGTTATACTTGCTACTATTGCGTTTTGGGGAATATCTTAATTTTCTGGTCATTGTTGTGGTTCATAGGAATCAAAACTTGTAGTACTATTTATTTTTCTTCCTTGGCAGCTTGGATAACAACTTTGGATAATGTGAAAGCTTGTCCTTAAACAGGAGGACCTTCCAGGTCAGTCCCAGCTTTATTCTTCTAAGTGCTCTGTGACAAGGGTGTAGTGTCTTCAGCAACGGGGTCATGTCTTCAAGTTCTGAGAGGCAACCAAGGGCAAGGGCTTCCCATTCCTGCTACTGTGTTTTTGTTTCCTGTGGCTTTTCTAGCATTATCACCTCAAGTGGTTTAGTTTTTTTCAAAGTGTGTGTACACTGACATGTATGTATGGTTTTAAGATAGTGATATTTATCCCATCCATATCCATTTCCTTTTGAACTTCCCTGTTTTCCACATCTGCAGTTAAAGGTGTGCCTTTCAGCCCGCTCCATCTTCCCTGTCCCCTGCCAGCATGCTTCTCCTCTTTTCCCCTGCATAGCTTGTGTTGGCCACCCCCTCTCTAGAGCTCCTACTTGGCTCCCACCCCAGAGCCTTCTCACTTTCCTGGTTTCTGCAGTTAGTCTGGGTTATGTATGCACATATAAAGACTGTAGGCTGGAGTCCACAAATAAGAAAACATTCGGTGTTTATTCTTGTGGTCTGTATTACTTGACTCAGTATATGATACATTCATCATGTATTTTAGATATTTGGACCTTGTGAGGTACTTGGCTTGAAATTATTTATTTTTCCCATTTAGCAGAGCAGCATCTGCTGCTGCTGCTGCCTCTGCACAGAGGCTTTTTGTGCTGTGATCCCCCTTATTTTTTACTTTGTTTTTGTATTCTCACGACAGAATTATCAAGACCAATGTCAGTGAGATTCAGCCATGTACTTTGTTTCAAAGTTTCAAACAGTTTGAGTTTTCATTTAAATATTTAATCCTTTTTTCGTATTTTGTACAGTGCCTCAGATTCCTTCGGCTTGTGGCTATTTAGATTTCCTGTTGTTTATTGTTCATTCCTTGAGGTGTATTCTCAGTAGCATCGTGCATGATTCTTTGTGTTTGTCTTGTATGTGTCTTAGCAGTGTAGTCACACTGGTATGACTGACTACTCTATAGCTTTATTATATAGTTTTAAATTGACACTGTGATAACGGGCACTTTCTTTTTCTTAGAATGTTTGCTATGTTTCATGGTTGCATTCAAATTTTAGAAGATTTAATTTTTTTATGAAATGATGGTTGATGCGAGTATAAAGCTTATTCAAGCCAGGCATGGTGGTGCATGCCTTAGGACCTCTGTGAGTTCCAGGACAGCCAGGGTTGTTACACAGAGAAACACTGTCTTGGGGGGAAAGAAAGATTATTGAACTTGCAGTGGTGTTTGTCTAATAAACATAGGTAGTTCTTGCATGAAAATGGCCTTATGTAATCAAATTATGATAAATAGCTATGAAACGGTTATATAGTTGATACTCAGTCTTGACTACTCTGCTTAGGGCATTTCATATTAGTTTATATCTGTTGTTGCCCCTCTCCCAGTCTTTTAGGCTACACCCCACCTCAAGAATGGCTATAGTCATCATCCATCAAGCCCAAGTCCTTGTAGTTAGAGTGGTAGATGCCTATAACAGTAAATATTTATTTATTAAAACTTAACAAATACCTATAATTGCCTATAAAGTTCCTGAATCCTAAAACCTAAACCCTAACTCTAAAACTTAGTATCTAAAACACCCTAACACCTATAAAACAAACACTTAACACTAATGTAGTTTCTTGAAAGGATATTCTCTTAGGTTAATTCTCTTGGTGTGGATCCATATGGATGGGCTGGTTTTCAATAGGTCTTTCAATCTTAAGGTTTATGATTTTTATTCGTCAGATGGCAAGGCCAGTTTATAAGTTCAAACTGTTTTGACCATTGAAGTGGGGCAGCCTTTAAATCAGGCAAGAATTGCCTCTAGGTCCTAGGGCCCAATTGTTTGCAAAATGAAAAGTTTCTTGGGCTCGTCTTCCAATGCTTTGGGACTCCAAGGGCTCAATTCTGGCGTTTTGGCAGCTCTGATGCTCTGAAGTTCTGAGGGGAGATACTTCTTTCCAGAGTTCTGGAGCACCAGGGATGGTCTGCCTTTACTTTAGCGGCAAGCAAGGATCCCTGGCAGGTCAGCACAAAATGGTGATGATCCTGGTGAAATCTTGACATGTATCAGCAGAAAGAGACAAGGAGGAGGAGCCTGGAGTCCGGAATCTCGGCCATGAATTCTGGCATTTCGTTGCCATAGTTCCTGGTGTGGCCTCCACAACAGTGCATGCACAGTCCCATGATCAATGATGTCATCTGCTTTTGGTGGGCTTTCAGTGGTAAACAAGTCTGGAGGTTGGATCTGCCCATATCTTTTACCTAAGTCGCCAAACTTCCAAAATCTAGACGCTACATTAATTTCCTTAACTCTGCCATACAGATGCCTTCAGTGAACCTGCAGCCTGATTTACCCACTGCTTCTTTCGCATTTCTTTCCATACTCAGGTCCCTGACCCCACGTTTTTTTATTCACAATCTCTATGTGATTAGTGCAGCTCATAGTGGAGTCTGGTGTTCTTAGTTGTTACTCAAGGTCACCCTGGGCTGCAGGCTTCAGTCTAGGAGAGTGTGCTCTTGTTTTTTTTTCTGGATTCCCGTTTGTTAATGACCACCTTGTTCTGACTGTTACACGGAACTTTTGCCATGGTTTCTGACATTAGCCAAATTATTATACAATTGACTGGTAAACCATTGGCGATAACTTAATGTGTTTCCAGTGCCAACAGAAATACATACTTAAGCAATGTGGCAGTACTATAAAATTAGTAACATACAGACCTTTTTTAAAAACTAAAGAAATAATTTCAAAATGATCCAGAATTCAGAAAAATGTTCTTTTGGCTTATTTTTCATCTTTACTCCCTATCCTTTCCCTTATATTAATTACCTGGAAGGGAGAAGTAGGGTTACTCTAAGATACTTTCAGTATGCTAAATTGAGGAACTGGCCTGTGGTTGGATGATTTGATATGTTATTTTTGAAAGAATCATCTAAAACAGATGTGAAAAATGACTCTTGGAATTTGAGTCTTTGCATGTGTGCAGTAGTCAAAGTATTGGAAGGAATCACAGAAATTGAGGTGGGTTTTCTTTGTTTTTTGTCTATCTTATATTGGAGTGTTTGTTTTAGCAATAAAATGGAGACTATCTAGGTAGATTGGCAGCTAGAATCTAGAATTGAAGGCAGAGCTTTGGGGTGGAAACTAACACAGATATTTAGAACTTAAAG
>CAJQZJ010031998.1:1303957-1327864 GCA_907164525.1 Lophiomys imhausi | reverse complement strand
TTTTTTTAGTCATTTGGTCTTGCAAATACCGCAGTGAAAAATGTGATAAGTCGAATTTAGTGTATCTGTCTAGGTTGTGATATGACTGATTGGAATCTACAGATTGACAGTCCTACCATGTAATGATACCCTGGAAAAATATAAAGATATATGTTATATTTAATTATATAAATATATAATTATAATTAAAGTATAATTTCTGCTGACTTTCTGTTGATTTGCACCATTATAAAATCATTAAGTGGAGCCATTGCTAGGTGGATAACTTGAACTTACACCTCTAAAACAACCATAAGCAAGGAGAGTGTGACCAGATGTAAGTGGGAGTTTGCCAACTCCTACTGTACATAAAGAAAAAATGAGGGCTGGGGATTTGGCCTGAAACTTAAGTTCACAGTTTGAGGTGTTATTGGTGGAACAAGAAGAATGCCTAGGAAGAGTATATTCTGGAGGCCCAGTAAGGAAAACATTATCAAAACTGGGTGGTCAGCCCATGCCAATGGATGGAAAATGTGAGAACTGGGAACTTCGAGACTTGCAGGACGTGGACCACAATAAGAGGGCATGAGTGGATTTAGGCTCTTGAGACGTTTTTTTCTCTCTCTCTCTCTCTCTCTCTCTGTATTAGATGGAAAATAATTACTTGAGTCTTTGTCAAGATTCTCTTAAGGTATAAACTAAAAAATGTGTTTTAATGATGTCTAGCAATTTTTAGCCTTGTGAAAGGTAACTTTTACCTATTAACATATTTGCTCTGTTTAATGATACCATGTTTAAGTAAAAAGTTTATTTAGATTTAGGAATAAGGAAAGTGCTGAGATTTTTTTTTTTTTAAATTGTGAGTGTGGATGTATGGCTTTTTCCTATGCCTTGTATTGGTTAGAACACAACTTGGGGATTGATTCTCTCTTCATAGTATTTGCTTAGGGGATCAATGTCAGGTCATGATTGCTTTTACCTGCTAGCCATCTCCATGGTCTTAGATTTTTATTTGAGGTGAGATGTCTACACCTATCTTCCTAGCACCTAGACAACCATGGTTGAGGGAGAACTGTCCTAGCTTTGTCATGCTTCTGTAGGCTGTGACAAAAACCCCATGACCAAAAGCATGGCTACGGGTCCTGTTCACAGGTCATTGTGCAGGCAAGTCATTCAGAACCTCAAAGCAGAAACCTAAGGGCAGGAACTGAAATAGAAACCCTGAGGAATGTGGTTTACTGGCTTGCTCTTCCTGACTTCCCTAATTTTCTTTCCCTTTTCTTCTGGTTTCTTTTCATTTTTGTTAATTGAGAATAGATTTTCATGCAATATATTTTGGTTCTGGTTTTATCTCCCCCAGCTCTTCCCTTCCATCCTAATATGTACCATTTCTCTGTCTCATTAGCAAACAAACAAGCATCTAAGACTTCTGTTTGCTTTCCTCTTCACCACAGCACCACCTTCCCAGGGATGGTAATTTAGCTCTGCATTGAAGTGCCTCTTCCCAAATAAGCTGTGTCATGTTGACAAAAAAATCAATGAGTCAATGACTGAAACTCAAAGAGCCAGCCTGTGCTATGGTCCCTGTCTCAAAATAAAATCAAATAAAATAGCAACAACAACAAAACCCCTCATAATTACTTTATCTTTTAGCATTCTTTTCAAATAATTTGATTTTTCCAGTACCTTTTGGAAGATCTGAGTTAGTAGAAATGATTAATGAAAATTAGTGGAGCAGAAGTAGTTAGGAGCAGTGTATATAGGGTACCAGAGAGTGTCTGTTCATCAGGATAATGAAAACGAAAGCACACGACTTTTCCTGCTGATGTGCTTGTGTTCAATGTTGTGTTTTTTTCTTAGCTAGTTGACACTTGTTTCATTTGTACATACAGGTATGTATGTCTGTGTGTACATACACACAGATGCCACCGTGCTCCTATGGTGGCCAGATGTCAGTTATCAGATATCTGGTCTTCTAACATGTGGGACCTATGACTAGAATTATGTCTTGGCTGTAGTTGCCTTTAATGACTGAGACAATTCCTTAGTCTTTTTTTTTTTTTTTTTTTTTTTTTTGAGACAGGGTTTCTCTGTGTAACAGCTCTGGCTGTCCTGGACTCACTGTGTAGACCAGGCTGGCCTTGAACTCACAGAGATCCATCTGCCGCCGCCTCCCAAGTGCTGGGATTAAAGGCGTGCGCCACCACCGCCCGGTTTTTTTTTTTTTAAATCACATTTATTTATTGTGTATGTGTAGTAAGGTGGAAATGTCAAGGTAATTTACATGTGGGATCTGACTCAGATACTCTTGCTTGTCTGTCCTCTAAGCTTTAAGCATGTGTAGATTTGCCTGCCGTCCTAAGACGGGTAATGCAGTCCAGCATACCTTTCATTCAGTTCCACAGTATACAACCATGTAGATTGAGTCTGAGTTTTATCTGTTAGCAATTTAATCATTGTAATACTCAATGTACAGGTGTCTTGGTGATCATGTGTACATACATTCAATGCTTAATCTGAAGTCCTTAATGTTATCAGAATCAAAGTGTATTATAATTATTATTAATGACATAATTTTGCTGTTATTGTCATATCTAATCACATTGTTCTATAGGTCATTATGCAGATACTTAAACATTTTTCAAGGAAAGGAGTTTAGTAACTTAATTAAAAGCTGCAGGTTTTGTTTCTAGTGTGGAGTAACATTAAGTGTACCACATTTGCTTTTCATTTTCTTTATAAAATCTGAGAATCTCTTCTTGGATAATGTGTATTTTAATTTTTGGTGTTACATACTGTAGAGCAGTTACAAAATATGCACATATATATTAATGACAATTTTTAGTTTTTACCTTCTAAGGCTTTGGAGCTACTATTTTCAGAGGTACACTATGTTCCTGGACTGTATTTTTACAATAAAATATAAGCATAAATATAAAAATTAGTGATAATGAATTATCTGGTATTTATAGCAAAGTATATACCTAGATTGTGAAAAGAGACTCCCAGAACTAAGAATAAAATACGGTTCTAGACTTTAGTCTACTTTTGAGGATAGTTCAGGGACTTGAAAAGGTGGTAATATATCTCGTAGTTACAGCAGACCTGTAGCTCCCAAAGCTGGCTGTCAGAATATGTGAAAAAGGCCTCAGATTATCAAGAGCCTTGAATTGGAATAGTTCCCACCCCCATCCATGTGTCTAGGAAATTAGTCGAAGCTGTATAAATGAGTGATGTCTTTTACTCTGTCTCATTAGAACATCAACATGTAGTAAGTGTTCAAAGATTAAATGATTGTTAAATGAGAACACTTTGTTCATGTTCAGGTGTGTGCTTGCTCTTGCACATGGCATTGTGCAGAGTGAGACAGGTGTGCCTGTTTAATAATATAGAACAAAAACATATAATGAGCATATTTGGGGCAAATTAATATGTGCTTTGTAATGTCTGCCATTTGGCATAAAAGAAAACAGTAGTTTTCTAAGCCAGTATGTTTAGCTGGTTTCAACATTCTCTGCTATTCCTGTCCCCCCCCAATAGAGTTGGCAGTTCTACAGACTTGTTATGTTGAATTTTGTTATTATTTGTTCTGTAATGTCCTCTTGCCCACATTATAGTTACTCCCATTTTTAATTCATACCCCTTTATTGCTCATGTGATATACCAACTTAAAAATAGTTGTACAGGGCTACCCAGGTGGCTTAGCGGGTTTTTAAAGGTGGTGGTTGCTCTCAACTCTGACCACTTAAAATCCTTTAAAATCCTTTAAAACCACAGGGGCAAGAGAGATTTGATTCCTGAAAAGTTGTCCTCTGAATTCCACACTTGAGCGATGGCATGTGCCCTTGAACTCAGACACACGTGCACATATGCACAAATGTAATGATTTTTCTTCCCCTTAGCACAAGACCCAGTGGTTAATATGCTGTCTTCTGGCATTGAGGTGTAATCAAAGTCTGAGTTTTGCCAGTTTTTTTTTTTTTTTTATGCATTCCATTCCTCTGCATGGGTACTCTTATACATTCACTGGACTATGAGGATATGTGTCATTGTGGACTTTTACTTTATTTTAGTATATGATGATGGCCCCTTACATTCTCAGATTCAGACATTTACTTCATGGAGGTTATTTTACAAAATTATGTTCTTTACATTTATGTTCCACTACACTATATTTATAGCCTCCAGTTGCTATACAGATTGGTTTCTTCTTTTATTGCCTGACATTTCAAAATTCTTTCCTGTTTGTCCTTTTGAGACAAGACTCTAGGTGACGTGGAACTCACTAGGTAGATCAGACTGGCCTGGAGTACACAGAGGTCTGCTTGCTTCTTCAGTGAGTCTTGACCATATCTGCTTTCAGTGCTCTGATTCCAGTACTCCTGGGTCATTCCTCTACATGTTCTCTTCCCATTTCATGCACCTCCCCCAACAAACACACGTGCTTTTTTGTACAACTCTCTATGTCCACTTAGTGCTGCCTGGGGGAATGTTAATCTTGATGGGTCTTTTCAGGTACCTGTACCTAAAGTGAGTTCAGGAGTACAATGGCCATGTTGTGTTCACAGCACTCCTCCCTATCATCCTGCTCTCGCATTCCTGCCTTCCCGTTTTCTGTGAGGTTCCCTGAGCCTGGGGAAGTTGGTATAGGCATCACATTAGGGACTGAGCACTCAGCAGTCACTTATTCTTAGCACTTTGACCATTCGTGTGTTAGCATCAACCAGTACTCCCTGCAGAGAGAAGCATCTTTGGACAAGGCTGAGAACAGCACTAATTCTTTAGGGAGAAGCATTAAATACATAGAGTCAGTTTTACCACATATCTGTTTAGCCAAATGATATCACTTAGATTTGTCTTCATATGTAGTATCAGTTCTTCCTGTGGAAGCAGTCCCCCAGTCGAATTTAGAAGTTATTTTTTTCTTCTTAACCCCATAACCTACTCAAGTGCCTAACAAGCAGTGGTGACTTTTTATTATGCTGTCTTTTGATCCTAGAATAGGATCTTACCCTACCACGGACCTACACTTGTCAGCCCTCTTAGGTTATTTATAGTAGTATACTATTTCTTTGATCCTGTCATTGATTTGGGGGGGGGGGGCAATGTTTGCTTCTCAAATCTCTTTGAAAAGTTTTTTTTTGAGTGGATCATGTTATATATTCCTTTATTCTCTATAAGGAGACTTTCTCGGACTTGCCAGAGGTAAAATAATGACATGGAATCTTTTAATATAGTTCAAAGCTTAGACCTTTTGCTGGGCCATCTCCAGCTACCTTTTTTTTAAACTTATCGGACCTAATCCTGACATTGTATCCCACCACATGGCTAGCTCTACCTCTGCTCTGGACCTCTGTGACCTGTGGTAAATCTCCAGTGCTTCTTTTCTCCTCCTCCTCTCTCTCCCTCTTCCCCTTTCCCTCTCTCTTTCTCTCTGTCTCTTTCTCTCACTTTCTGTCTCCTCCCTCTCCATATCCCCCTCTATCTCTCCCTTTCCCCCTTTTCTCTCTCTCCTTCCTGTCTCATGACTCTTCCTCTCTCCTTGGGCCTGGGTTTGCAGATGGTTGTGAGCTGCTTGTGGGAGCTTAAAAATCTAATTCAGGTCCTCTAAATGAGCACTGTTCTTCATTGCTGAACAGTCCTTCCAGGCTGAGTTTTTAATTGGGTTATTTTTACCAAGCTGTCAAATTTCTTGTTATTACAGGAAAGTCATTTTCACATACTGTTTATGATTCTAGATGTCATATCCATCCTTCTTAGCAAAACCTGGATACTACTTGAGTCCTTTCTATAAAAATTCATCTTCTATGTAATATATAATTTCTACTACAATTCAAATGCTATGCAATTAAAATAGTTTTATCATATTGTTTACTTAAATGCATCTAAGTGATGAAAGAAATGACAATATATTTTGCATGTTTTGATTGTTTGATTCTATGGTAAATATTGTATATATGATAAAGCTCAATTCGTGCTATTTGTTTCAAGTGTTCACTAACTGGTGGCTGCCATTAAAATGATCACTGTCTAATGCAGTCTGTGTTAACTTATCTTCTAATCCATTCTCACTTAAGAGACATTGTCTGATTCACTGCCAGTTTGCCATCTCACTACCAGCTAGCTGCTGAATATTTTATAAATAGCAGTATAACCCAAAGTTATCTTAGCTTGGTTCATACATCAAAACTTCTTTTCAAGGCAGAGAGGATCAGTATCTAAACAAAAACTATCAATCCACTGCTGGGGAATCAAGAGTTTAGCCTGAAAGCAGGACATACTCATGTTGTATCTCCATGTTTTCCTTCTTGGGATAAATATTGGAGAGGGTAGAACTTTGCTTATCCTTTAATTTACTCAGATTACAATCCTAAATTTCATACTCTTCTCACCCCCAGTATTACCCTCTATCTTAAAGGTACTTTGTTCTTCTAACTTTAATTTTTTAAAGATTGGCTTAAGTATAATATTAAATATAATAAAACACAGTCTTACCTTACTAAAACTGTATGAGGGGTGGGTGGGGGAATATTTTTTTTTCCTAATCACAAACATCCTTCCCCCCCTCCTCCCAGTCCCACTCTCCCCACTTCTCCTTTATCCCCCTTGCCAGGTACCAACCCACTCTGGCACATCAAATTGTATCAGATTAAGTGCCTTCTCTTCCACTGAGGCAAGACAAGGCAGCTGTGTTAGGGAAAGGGTGTCCAGAGGGAGGAAATAGAGACCAAGTCTGAGGTGGTCCCTGCTCCAGTTGTTGGGGGATCCACTTGAGGACCAAGCAGCCTATCAGTTTCACATATGTAGTGGACCTAGGAGCAGTCCATGCAAGTACTTTGGTTTGTAGTTCAGTCTCTATGAGCCCCCCTCTGTACGAGTTAATTGGCTATGCAGGTCTTCTTGTGATACCCTTGACTCCCACAGCTCCCTTGAACCTTCCTCTAACTCTTCCACAAGTCTCCCAGAGTTTTGCCTAATGTCTGGATGTGACACTCTATATCTGTTTCTATTATCTGGAAGATGAAGCCTCTAAGATGGCAGTTATGTTAGGTTGCTGTCTAGTTCCTTCTCCACCCACTTCCTCCCCTACTTAAAGGGATTCAAACATCATCCCTTGAGACCTCCTTGTTTCTTTGGGTCTGTGGATTGTAGCATGGTTGTCATGTACTTAATGGCTAATATCCGCTTATGATTAAGTAAGTACAAACCATGTGTGTATTTCTTGGTCTGTGCTACCTCAGGATGATGTTTTGTGGGTCCACCCAATTTCATGATGTCCTTGTTACTGATAGCTGAGTAGTATTCCATTGTATAAATGTACTACAATTTCTTTATCCATTCTTCCATCGAGGGACATCTAAGTTGTTTACAGTTTCTGGCTATTAGGAATAAAGCTGCTATGAATGTAGTTGAGGAAATGTCCTTGTAGTTTGTTGAAACGTATTTTGTTTATATGCCCAGGAATGGTATAGCTGGGTCTTTAGGTAGAGCTATTCCCAACTTTCTGAGAAAGTGCCAGATTGATTTCCAAAGTGGTTGTACAAGTTGGCACTCCCACCAGCAATGGCGGAGTGTTCCCTTTTTTTCCACATCTTTGCCAGTATGTGTGAAGTCACTTAAGTTTTTGATCTTAGCCCATTCCATTCTGGAATCTCATAGTGATTTTTTTGATTTACATTTCCCTTATGACTATGGACATTGAGCATTTCTTTAAGTGCTTCTCAGCCATTAGAAATTCCTCTGTAGTGAATTCTCAGCTGTGTACCACATTTATTCATTGGATTCTTTGGTTTGGAGTGATATTTCTTGAAAGCTGAAGACTCATTATTAATGTGCCAAGAACATAGAGAGGGCACTAGACAATATAAATAGCTTAGTTTCTTTTTGCTGAATTGGATGAAACATCGTTGACATCATCTATGGACATATGTTACCTCTCATTTGTCATGTGACAGATCACAGGATATCTGGCTGCAACTGAGTTAAATTTTTGTGTATGGTTTTTGCATTTTGGTCATGGTATTGCTCCAGACACTCATTCTTTTTGCCTTACATTCTTTGTGTCAATAAGAAAACAAATTTCCTTTTCACCCTGAAAATTATGTAAGGCGATGATGGGGTTGGATCCAATAATAAATATGAGATTAAAACAAGTTAAATTTCATAAAAAAAAATATGTGCTTAACACTATTTTTGAGTAGGACTCAAGCCATCACTGATACCATCACCTTGATCCTGGGGAGTTTGCCCCTCTGATGTCTCACTTGAGTTTAGAAAGGACTACATGCTGAAGGGAAAAGCTCAAAGTTCTCCCTCCAAATGCTTTGCTACGTTATGACTTCTATTACTTAACCTTTGTTAAGTTTGTTCTTAACACATAGTCTAGTATGTATATGTTGATGCTTATGATGTTTGATGATTTTGACATGCCATCTGAAAATCATTATTACTTGACCTAAAAGCTAACTGATAATCTTCTGTTAGTCATGAAATACTTAAGTTTTTAAGGGAAGAAGCTTATCAATCAGTGACATGTTTGCCAGTATTTGTGTTTTCGTTGATAGTAACTAAGACAAGTAGATTCTTGGGTCCTAACTTTACTAGACATGATGCACAAACTATGTCTATAGAGTAAACCAGCAAACTTCTTAAGTAGATTTAAACATAGCTCTTTGTTTCTGAAAATTAACAAATAAATGACAGAATAGAGCATCCTTATTATTAGTAAATCATTATGGTGTTTCAGAAGTAGCAGAGACTTTTCTTCTCATTTTTGACATTATTGTAAAATGAATAGTGCATAAAGACATCCAATGCCACCTTCTAATTGTTACATGATTTATCTGCAAATGGAAATTTTAGCATATATCTAAGAGTTCTTAAAAAACTTGGTGTAATAATTGGTAATAATAATTGTAATAATAATCTCTTAGGGCAGTGATTCTTAACCTATGTGTTGTGACTCCTTTGGAGATCAAACAATCCTTTCACAGGGTGGCTTAAGATCACTGGAAATCACAGATTCAAAACAATAGCAAAATTACAGTTAATGAAGTAGCAATGAAAATAATGTTATGGTTGGGGGGGGGGTCACCGTAACATGAGGAACTATATTAGAGGGTCCACCCCATTAGTAAGGGTTTGAACTATTGTAACATCATCACCCCATTGTCATTAATATGTTTTGAAGCCTCAGGATCTAGTTTGTAGTATAACCATAATGTTGATCTTCTAGCGTAGAAAGATCCACAGAGTGCAATGTGGCTATACTTCCAATTATGTTCTACATAGTTATCCATGAAAAATCCTCTTCATTCTTCCAGCATCATATTTTGATAGTAGCTGTGGAATGCTATCTCTTATAAGTTCACGTTGGCTTTAAATTAAATTTTAAACTAGATTAGTAGTTTTACCTGTACCTTTTGCCTAGCAAATAAGAAAATTTAGACTGTTGGTGGGAAACTATGTTCAACACAAGCTGCATTTTGTACATGCAGCTTAGATATGGTGAGCAGCTCTAAATAAAAGTTAGGAAAGTTTTCTGTAATATAGGTTCTCTTGAATATGTGTTGTTGAGACAAGATTGTACTGTGTGTGTAGCTGGCCTGAAACTTGGAGATTTGCCTACTTCTGTCCAACTGTGGGCTTAGTTTTAATTGGTTTCTGATTTCATAGTGTTGTATTTATTGCCTACTATATCTAGAAAAAATGGTTTAATACCATATAAGATAGTAAGTGTTAATATAATAAGTAGGTGAAAAAACCATCAGGTTTCTCCTTCAGACTTTGGGCAAATTTCTTTTATTAAATTTCTCACATTGATGTTAATTTGGTTAACCATACTAATGCTTAAATAATCCTCTTTTATCTTATGTAACATCAGAGCTTTTCTGAACATTTGAGCCTATTCATAGGTTCACTTTACAAAAGGATCCATATCCAAAAAATTAATTTCAGCCATAGCTGTCGCTGGTTACTGTCTGTTAGTGCTCAGTGTATGTATATTAATTCTCAGACAAAGTTCATCTACCTTTGACCTCTAATGGAGTAATATCAGTCCACATTCATCCATACACCCACTCCCTTCTGTTGTAGTTTTGAGTAGCTCAACTGACTGTTTCTGATGAGTTTTTACATATTTAGATGTGTCTGGCGTAGCTTCTGTTTTATTTCCCTGGTACTAGCAGTTAACCCTGTCTGTTGTTTTGTGTGTGAATGTCAAGTACTCTTTACTGAGCTACATTCTCAACTCTGCATTGGTTTTTCATAAAACAGCAGTGATGAAACTGCTATCCCTGGTGATTGTTGGAATGTGTAGATTATTGGTAAGACTCTGGTTATTTTAAGAACTTCTATGTAGAGTTGGTCCTGTCAAGAAGAAACATTTGCTGTCATCTTTACCAACTGGAGAATAGTTTGCGTCCTTGGATTTTACACTCTTAAAAGTTATTTTAGTTTGAAGACTGTTAAAAAGCATGTTTAGAGATTATTTTTTAAAAACCAGATTTCAAAAGTACTGAAAACAAGTTCTCTGCGTTTGTTCTCTTGTCCTTTTCATTTGAGTTTTTACATTTCTGTTTTGAGGAAAAGTCTCTAATAGTCCTTCCTGGCTGTCTTGGAACTCACTTATGTACATAAAGATGGCTTCAAACTCACAGAGATCATTCTGCTTCCACCTACAGGGTTTTGGGATTAAAGACATGCACCATAATGCTCAGCTATGCAGTCTTTATTTCTAAGCCATGTCTCTCTATAGTAGGGTCAAACATATTCTGTAGTATGAAAAAGCATGTGTTGAGCTCACTTTTACAGTGAATACCTATAATTTCAGCAGTCTTGTGCTGATGCTGTATGAATTCATTGCCAGTCTGGACTAATCAAGGATTACATGTTTTCATAGGATATGATACTAGAATAATATTTACAGTGGTGTGACTTAAAAAAAATAGATGAAACACAGCTGTGGTTATTCTTTGTTCTTTCTATTTAAGGGACCAGTTACTCTCCACAAGAAAATTCACACAACCATAGTGCTCTTCATAGTTCAAATTCACATTCTTCTAATCCAAGCAATAATCCAAGCAAAACTTCAGACACAGTAAGTATTAAAACAATGTTCAATTGGTTAAAGGACTGCTGAAATAAAAAAAAAAAAACATATTTACTGCAAATATTTTTAGATGTCTTTTAATTTTTAAAACATTTCCATTGGAGTTGAGCTTAATGTTTTTATTTTCCTTTGTTATATATGAAGTACAAATAATATCAGACCAAAACTTTCCAAAGTTATTTAATTAAGGTTTGTTTTCTGTTGGTGATACATAAACTGCTTATTTATTCTCTGTCCTGTACACTCTGTACCTTACTAGATAGTGAGGACAATATCCTGTTCCTGAAAGGCATGAAAAAAAAAAATACCATAATTTTAAATACTTAGACAAGCTTAGATTAGCTGGATACTTTTTAGTGTTGTGGATTCAAATGAAATTTCTCAAGTGTTTATTTAGCAGAAAAAAAACTTTAGTCAGATATATGCTAAGTTGTCATACAGGTATTTTAGCTCATTTTAATGGAACAATTTGGGGTGTGGTGGTGACAAGAAGTGCGGATAGCAATTTAGAACGTTGTTGAAACTGTGTGGATCGATTCTTAAGATGACAGCCCATCTTTCACAAGTTGAGTATAACTCAGCCAGGCGAAGACATTGGTCTTGAGAGGTAAACCAGCACTTTAAAGACACAGACGCGTGGAACCGATGGACATGACGGCACACGCCAGTAATCCCAGAGTTTGAGAGGCTGAGGCAGGAGACAAAACTGGGCAAATAGTATCTGTGCTACCAAAAAAAGAGAACTTCATACAGAAGCATTGAAGATCCAATTAAGGATGTAAAGCAACTATACATTTGAAAATTTAAACCTTATCACAGGTAGACTGCTGAAAATACAGGAAAGAATAAAAATTAAAGCACTTGGAGAGCTGGAGAGATGGATCAGAGGTTAAGAGCACCTGTTGCTCTCCCAGAGTTCCTAGGTGCAGTTCAGGGGATCTGATGCAGCCTTTTGGTTCTATGGGCACCTGCTCTGCACATACTGGGTATATATACATGCATACAAGACATGTGAATCTTAAAATAGTCTTAAATACTAAATGAATCTTAAAATAGTCTTTGAAATTTTCAAATGAATTTCAATAAATTTTACCTGGATGATTATCATGATTTAGGTGGCATGGGAAGACAGATCTTATCATTGTATTTTTCTCTTTTGATCAAGTAGGGTGGGACTTATACTTCTATAGGAAATTGACAGCAAGGGAAATATTTAGTTAAATATTATAAAATTATAAAATGTCGAATAGTTAGATAATGTGGTAGGTTAAGTTAGGAAAGAAACCACGCTAGTTATTTTAAAACCAAGAATTAAATAGTGTATGTAAACTTTAAACAAGGGCTCTGACTTTGTTCCTTCACACACACACACACACACACACACACACACACACACACACACACACACACACACACACACAGAGAAATTGGGCTGGGATGATGACTCACAACCAGAAAGGCAGAAAAAAAATCAATTCTACTTAGAAATAACACTGTGATAGAGGGTTGGCAATGCAGCTCAGTGGGTAAAGGCACTTGCTGTGCAAGCCTGAAGACCTGAGTTCAATCCCCCTACAAAGAAAAGTGGGAAAGGTAAGAAGAGAACTGACTCTGTAGTGTCTTCTGACCTCTACATGCTCACCATGACATTCCTGCCTCTGCCCATCATACACACGCTTGTAATGAAAACAAAAGCAGAACATTATAATTGAATCCCCTACCCCTCCTGCACTGATTTTGTGTGACTGGAAAGTGCTATATATAAACCCAACCTTGACTTAGCATTCATGTAACAGGCCTCTTGTTATCAGCTAAGTACCCTTTTTTTATTTGGAGCATTTGAGTATCCTGGATATTTGCAACCTTCCCTTTGAGACAGGGTTTCACTGTGTCGCTCCACCTGGCCTACCACTTTTATGTAGACGAGGCTGTACTAGAACTCAAAGAGTTTCACCTGCCTTTGCCTCCTCCTGAGTTTAAAAGCATGTGGTGCTGTGCCTTGCTCTGCAGCCAATTTTCCCTGGAGGCATTTTCCTTAATATAGTAGTAATAAGAAATTTAAGAATTATTGGAACTTCATGAAATTTTTTGTTATAAGGAAGGCCACATTTGTTATTTAATGAGCTATTAGTAACTCACAAGTTGATTTTAGTGTTATCGTATTTTTATAGTTAAATAGGAAAGTTGGTAGTGTGAACAACTAAGAAAATGGAGTTTTTTGGGTTTTTTTTGAAGATGAAATAGCCACATTCATGTAAGAGATCTAAATTTGAATTTAAAGAGTAGACTGGTGTCTTGGTAGAAGTCCCTTTTGTGGGGAGGATTCATAAAATCTCACTATGCAATCTTGGCTGCTTGGAACTTGGTATGTAGACCCAGCTGGCCTCAAAGCCTTAGAGATCTGCCTGCCTCTTAGAGGTCTCTTTTAAAGTCACGAATTCTCCTGCACTATTTTTGTTGTTGTTGTTTTTCCAGACAAGATTTCTCTGTTTAATAGCCTTTGTTGTCTTGGAAATCACTTTGTAGACCAGGCTGGCCTCGAACTCACAGAGATCTGCCTGCTTCTGTCTCCCAAGTGATGGGATTAAAGGCGTGCACCACCATGCCTGGCTTTGTGTGGTTTTGTTAGACAGTTTTTGTAAACTTTCTGTGTGTTATATTGAAGATAAAAGTATTTTTTAATGCCATTCAAGCCCATCGTGTGTAGAAAGTGACCTTTCTAGAGAAAAAAAAAATGACATTAAAATCTGTGTGATTTAGTTGAAGTTTCATAGAATTTCATTATATGTCTCCTATCCTGTGTATACATGTGTATATGTATGTGGGTGACCACATGTCCTGCGTGGCTTCTGGGTAAATGCCTGTTATGATAGATGGCAGAGGAAAAAAGCCAAACTCATTATTGTAATATTAGAAAGTATTCGAATCATGTGGGAGAAGTTCAGGTTTCCTCAAGTATTTGATGGCTCCGTGTTTAGCTTAGTTTAGAAAATGTGATTATGTTGAACTTTAGTCATCAATTTTACATACTCTTTTGGTAAAGTCAGGAAAGATGGCTCCTGCCATTGCACGTTGGTATTTTTAAATTATGCCATTACTTGAAGGATCTTCTTTATATTAATTCCTTAGTAGAAATGGGGTTGATATGATCAAGTTTACTAGTTTGCCAGTGGGAAAGTGTCTTCTAACTTACCTTATAAAATTAGATATTCCACGTTTAGCTGAGATTTGATAAGTAGTGTTGTAGAGCAGAGCACTTTAAACGCTGTGGGTGTTGTGTGGTGGGGAGATGGTGTTCTGTGTAGCCAGTGGGGATTACATGTTCTGTGAACTTTCAGGGTTTTTTTCCCTTTCTTTTTTTTTTTTTTTTTTGTGGGTGCCTAAATGTAAACAGACATTTACTTACGTTTGCTTGAAAGGTGGGTTTTTTGTTTTGTTTTGTGGGTTTTTTTTTTGTTTTGTTTTTGCCCCCTGTACACCTTCTTCAGCAAAACTTCTGAAAAAAAGAAGCTCTGAGCCTATATATTCTGGTATAGAATGTTGTTTCTATAAAAGAGAAGAGCTAAAACAAAAATACTTGAAAATTTCCAGATACATTAGGGTTGGTGAAACAGGTACTTAGGTACTTACTTTTAACCTGCATTTTTTTTTTAATCTTTGACATCAGTTCCATGTAATCATCTTTGAAAATTTTTAAATTTCATCATGATTTTACCCAACCTATCAAATACCTACATAGGATTAATTGAGAAGTTTGAAAAAGCAGTATTAGTTGTAGAACTATAATGCTACCATATATTCTGTTTTGTTTTGTTTTTTCTTTTTTCTAAATTCAAAATGTTAATAATTTCAGGTTCTTTATATGCTTAATAAAGTCATACTGTAATTTTTCACACATTCTCATAAAGATTTTAATACACAAGGTGTTCTAAAATATATATATCAAAATTACTAGAATTTTTAATATTTCATGTCAAATGGTTAAATGACATTTTGTAATTTTTTAAATGTTTTTTTAAGCCTTATGATTCTGCAGATGACTGGTCTGAGCATATTAGCTCATCTGGAAAAAAATACTACTACAATTGTCGCACAGAAGTTTCACAGTGGGAAAAACCAAAAGAATGGCTTGAAAGGTAATTTGCTTTTAACCTAGTAATACTCCCTACTTAATTTTGCAAACAGTATATATATATATTTTTTGTCATTAAGCCCTGTCTTTAGGTTCTGTACAATGAACCCCTTTGTTTCTTTTTCAGTTTAAGTCATGGTCCTTCTTCTGTGTCTTCCCTTCATTTAAAAGTATTTGTTGTAAATAAGGACAGCTGTCTGGGGAGGCCTGTGAACACTCAGTACCTTTGATAAAAATACTTATCAATCTGTCTTTTGAGGTTCTAATGGAGGCCTTTATTTTTAAATAGAAGTCTTTATAGTGATAGCTTTGCCATTTGTAGGATTGTTGTTAGAACTTAGGCTGTGGACTTAGTAGTACGAATAGCTGACAGTTTCCTCCTCAGGGAGAAACATTCTTAGTTACCTGTCTGCTCGGTCCCCTTCCAGAATCGCTTCAGTTGCAAACCATGTCCTGTCTGTCTTGTGGAGCATGGCAAGAAAAGTCATTGCAGATACTCAAGCACCTAATGTCAAATGTTTATTTACTCTCTCACTTCTAGAGAACAGAGACAAAAAGAAGCAAATAAGTTGGCAGTTAATAGTTTCCCCAAAGATAGGGATTACAGAAGAGAGGTGATGCAAGCAACAGCCACTAGTGGGTTCACCAGTGGAAGTAAGTGTTTTTATTGTCTTTGAAGCAGTGTGTTTGATTTGTTACGAGTGTTTGTTTTGACTTACCAGTTCATAAATTCCATCTGTATGTGTAAACTGACATGAAAAGATAATGTGACTTCCAAGTTTCTTCCCTGGAAGAAATGGTGTAGGGTGTAATAATGGTATACGTGGTTCTCATTGCTCATGTATGTTGTAGTACAGGAATGGTAAAGAGCGAGATTTCTATTTTAAAAATCGGATCAGCTTATAATTTTAATAGTTAATTGAGTCCTATGCATACATTTTGATACTATTGAACTACTGACATTTGGTTGCCAATGAGAAGCAATCAGTATGTAGATGGTCACCAAAATTGGATTTTGTTTGGTATTATAATGATGTGAGAGCATATTCAAACAACTCTTCTGTATTTAATTTTCAAAATAATGTTAGAAAATCACATCAGGTAGTAACCCTGTCATAAAATGAATTTCATGATAGATATTTTGCCTGTGTACTGAACTCACATAATGTATGCTAGACTATACCTTTTTTTTTTTTTTTCAGTAGTTTACATGAGGGAGGTGTTTTCAACATCTCTCTGACTTATAGTAGTATTTATTGTTAGGAATCTAACCCTATTATCTGTCCTTAGGTGTTAGTTCCACTGTGCTTAGAGATCTGTATAAGCTGTGTGCTGTGTACGTACCTCTGATCTGTAAGACAAATTGTGGTCATACCATACTGTTTCATTGATATTTATCTATAGATGCATGCAACTGGATCTCAGTAAGGAGTGTCGATTCTTTAATGGGAAAAATTATTTATAGTGAACTTTTAGCAGAGCTATATTAAATCTTCAACATATGAGTAAAATTATACTTAATTTTTAGTAACCAATTTAAAGTATTAAGTTAGAGAATTACAAAACATTGCCTTTTAAGATATAAAACTTTGGGGTTAATCCTGTGTTGTCCTTTGTCTCAGGTTAATTAGCTGACATTGAGCAAACAAAAAGGAGCTAGACTTTTATTCTAAAATAATTAAGTAGCATACAGTTTGCTGCTCATGCAGTTAGTAGGCAGGGAGCATGGACATGTGACACATGGGCATAAAAAGAACTTCTAAAAGAAACAAGAAGGGAAGTGTTTTGTGGTTATGAACTAAGTCCTAGAACTGGACAGTACTGAATTGGACTAACTGGTTGTCACTAGGCTTAGTCTAGTAGTTCCCAAAGAGAAACCTGTGTCTCCTGGTTTCCAGGAATATTGGGTGGTTTTCATCAATTTCACACTCTGGTTCATATCTGCCCCTTAACTGAATTCCTATATGAACAAATAATGAGTCAGTAGATCTATAGATGGGTTCATAGTTGTATATATTTTTTGTTTTCTTGAAGTTTTTCTATACAAACCACCATTTTAACTCATTCTTCTCTGGGGTTAGAGTTTATAAACGCTAAGAGATCTAATTCTGCCGGGAAGATTTTTGTGTGTGTGTTTTTATATGTTGTTATATTTTCTGGGTTTGGTTTTTTGTTTTTGTTGTCAGGTTTTTCAACACAGGGTTTCTCTGTAGCCCTCGTTATCTTGGAACTCACTGTAGACCAGACTGGTCTTGAACTCACAGAGATCCACCTGCCTCTCCTTTCGAGTGCTGGAATTAAAGGTGTGCGCTACCACCCCCAGCCATTACAGACAGTTTCAAACTGTCATGTGGATCGTGGGATTTGAATTTGGGTCCCTTAGAAGAGCAGCCAGTGATCTTAACCGCTGAGCCATCTCTCCAACTCTGTTGTCATATTCTCAAAGTCTAAATTGCTGATAATTTCAAAGTAAGGCATATTTATGATTTTAAAAGTTAGAAAAGCCTGATATGGTGTTATACTCCTTTAATTACTGTGCTAACGAGGCAACCACAGGTGAATCTATATACAAAAGTTAGAAAGAATGGTAAGCTTAATCTCATGACCCAGGAACACTTTGAGATACATGCTTTGTTTATTGTTCAGTAGTATCTCAGAAATTTGTTTCTATGTTAGTTTATACATCTGTTAAATTAGTGCCTGTACCATTCTGCTTCATTATACTATCCATAAGTAGTCTGCTGTCTGAATATTGAGTGGCTTTGAGCCATTTCACACTCTTTGATTCATATCTGCCCCTTTACTGAAACTAAATTCCCTATGTTGTCTGGAATCATGGTTTTATGTTTATTTTATTTTTTCTTTTAAAGTTTTAAGAATGGTTGACAAAACTTCAGCTATACTGAAATTTTTGTTGTATTTCTCCACCAAGTTATATGAGGTGCTGTAATAATAAAATCAGCTTCTCATTTAGTTGACATTGTCAAAAACTGTTGGGTATTTATTGGCATTTGGGTAGAATAATGTTTGGAGTGTGTTCCTTTCAAGAAATCATTCGGAAGATTGTTACAAATAAAAAGGTGGTAGACATATGTTACTAAAAACTGAAACTCAGAATTTTATGGATAAAAATTTTTTTGTCATTAGCTGCATCTTGATTATATTTTTCTGCACTTAATAATGTGATTTCTCTAAGTTTAGAGAAAATTCAGTTGGGACTTCTTGTACCACTAGTGACATTTTGTATCAGGCAATTTGCTGGAGAGCCTGTCGTGTATTGTTGTTGTTATAGTTGCTAGATTAGCTGGTCACACATCTCTCACCATGTGGTCAGGGGTGGCGCAGATAGAGACAGGCACTCCTGTAGATGCCTCTGGCTGTCACGGTGGCAGGCAGTTGCAGCTCCACCTTCCCCAGGTCCTGTAATCTGCCGTTTTGACTTGACAGGTATTAGAGGTATCCTTTTAAGTTTCATCCGAACATTTTGACCTTTATGTGCTTTTCTTCTAGCCATACACAACTAAAGGAGAATTTTCTAGGTTAAAGAAATAAAAATTGTGGGTAATTGAGTGATAGGGTTAAGCATGGTGTTATTCCTGATGTACCTGTCTTTGAAGGTTTGTGTTGTAGTAGTACCCTCTTTGTGTGAAGAAACTAGAATAAGATTCTAATAGTGTTATGTCCACACAAGATGTTAATTTATCAATGTGTCTCTACAAGATTTTGGATAGAACTGTCATAGTTCAAACTACTTCTGTTATTGGTACAATGTGTAACATACTGGATTTATATATAGACAGTTAGAGAGTTTCTTTTGATTTAGGGCCTTTTGGTGGTGGTAAGCCACTGTCTTGAGGATACTGTTGTAGTTGTATAGTGACAGTTTGAAAACTGACTTACAGATTGAGAAGTCTGCTCTTTGTACCGTATACCATCTTGATCTTAGAAGAGCTGTGGACTAGGAAAAGACGTTCACCAGTGGGCATCCTTTGTAATACTGGCATGATCTGTCTGTCACATTCTCTTAATCTTCGAGTGTTTTTTTTTCTTGGATGTTACTTTGGAAAATTAGAGGGTGTTTTTTCTTTTAAACTAATGACGTTTGTCCACACAATTGTTAAAAATTTCCTCCTTTTGTATTACTTTGTAGAGGCAAAGTACCAAAATTTAAATTGTTGGCAGTTTCAGCTATTTCCTATACTTAACTGTCTGAGCTTAAATGCTCCTGATGTAGTTACTGGTGATAAGCACTTCTCCTGATTATGCCAAACATACATGTTTTGGACTTCTCATTTCAGAGTAACATGTAGAATATGATTATTTTATTGGTTTTCTATGTGATACATAATTCAATAAACATTCAACCATCTTGCATCATTGAAAAATCTATAATAAAATACATTAGAGCCCACATTAGCTAGCTGCTTTAGTATTCAAAACTCTGAAATTAATGAAGCCAGTGTTCCTTTATAATTGAACCACTGGATAAACCTGTTAATTACTTGAACCTGTGATTGGTATTTTAAAAGAAACAAGAAAATGTTTGCCTTATTTTTAGAAACATAGTTTGGTGGTTTTTTGTTTTTGTTTTTTTTTGAGTAAAACTATTTTACAACTATTTTTAGTAAATTTTCTTTTTGAAACAATGTAATTTCAAAGAATCCATTAAAACGAATTGACCTATTGAATAAGTATAGATTAATATTTATAGTTGTTAAAACTCTTGCTGTATTGCTGTTTCTATTTCAGTGTTAAAAATGCAGCCCCTAACTGGGCTTGTAGTTGTCTGAAAAGGAAAATAAGTACAGGTATGTTGCTCAATTAGCTGATGTTCATGACACAGGATTCTAACAGCATTTGTTTTCTTCCCCCTTCTGCCATTCCAACATCTCTTTTGTGAACTTTGAACTACAGTGGAAGACAAGCATTCCAGCGATGCCGGTAGTTTGCTCCCACAGAATATTTTGTCTCAAACAAGCAGACACAATGACAAAGACTACAGACTGCCAAGAGCAGAGACTCCCAGTAGCTCTACGCCAGTACAGCACCCCATCAAACCAGTGGTTCATCCAACCGCTACCCCAAGCACTGTTACTTCTAGTCCATTTACTCTTCAGTCTGATCACCAGCCAAAGAAATCATTTGATGCTAATGGAGCATCTACTTTGTCAAAACTGCCTACACCCACAGCTTCTAACCCTGCACAGAAAACAGAAAGAAAAGGTATGCCATTACTACTAGATTCTGCACGTTGAACTATAGTTGTAAAATAATCTTTCCTTTGCCTCAAATGAGACTCTGAATTAAAAATTCCTTTTCAGTCTTTTAGAGTGTTATTAGGGAGATTTAGGTCTAAAATTAGTTAAGGTTTCTCCTTTAATTTATAATTCTCAGAACTCAACGTTATGTTTTGTTTTTTGTTTTAGCTTTGACACTGAAACCAAATACCACATGTCAAATTCAGATGTCTAAGTGCATTCTTGTTTGTATCAAATAATTTCCATTTTTGTGATTATTATCTTCATAGCTTAGGAGGTGATCTCAGTTTTTTTTCTTAAAGACATTTTAAAGCATGATGTTCCACAGCAGGAAGTTACTGGCCTCAGCTTTTGTATTAGAAAACTAAAGTGTGAGGCAGAAAATAAAAGAAATCATACCTTACTTGAGAACTATAAGTAAACATTGCCATGCAGATTGCCTTCATAGAACTTACTGTAATGACCTTAGCCTACTCAGTAAGTTAAAGTGTAGTAACAGCTGCTTGGGGTGTTAGACCACATAGGTAGCCAGAAAAGGCCCCACACATAAGGCCTTCTTAGTTCAAGCTTGCACCTCAGGCAGGATATGGTTTTCAATCTTGGGGAAGTAGACGGGAATTGAAAACAATCGAAATTACATCTATATTAGAAACTGCTGGTTCATGTCATGTTGATCTGTTGCTCTGTGGTGGTGTGTTGTATTAAATGATGTATGAGCAGGATCTGTGGTTGGGTGTCTCTCAGTGATGCTCTGTCCCTGGGCCTTGACAAACACTAAGGCATTTGTGGGTTGTTGTACATGGTGGGACAGGAAACTTGGAATAATGGCAATACATGTGTTAGAGTAGGAGAAATGCCCACTTTCGCCATTGTTTTAAAATGTACTTGTAATAAGAGAAGAGTGTACATGTGTGAATCTAATTAAAGGATCTCACAATATGTGTAGATGTAGTTAATGTTGCCATATCATTTGAGAGTTTGTTTGCTTGAGGTGTGGGGAAACACGCACCTCATCATTTGTGCAGGAAATAATGTTAGTGTTACATTGAAACAAAGGGGTCAACTTGGTGTCCTTTCTATTTTTATCTGTACCTGTTTAGGTGACAGTGAGCATGTCTTGGTTAGCTTGTCTTATACAAACAAATAGGTGGTAATAGACAAAAACAGATATACCAGAAATACAGAAGTGGTTTTTAAAGGTAGTTTAGAGCTATAGAAGCAGTCTGGCTCACACATCTCATGCGAGCTCTTAGGACAACTGAATCCCATACCTAACAATCTGGTTAAGACACTGAGCATTCATTAATAGGCTGGGTGAGTCAGATACTTAATCCTTACTCTGTTTTTACGGTGTGTGTCCTCAGATTAAGCAAAATAAGAATGAGCCCTAGACTTACTATGTGTAGACAGTCATGGCCTTTTTTTGCTGAAATCAAAAGGACATTAACTGGGTAAAGTGGTTCAACCTCGACCCCATGTTCCTTGTTTTAAAATACTTTTTGTTTCTTGAGACAGGGTTTCTCTGTTTAATAAGCCCTGGCCCTCCTAGAGTCACTTTGTAGACCAGGCTGTCTGCCCCTGCCTCCTGAGTGCTGGGGATTTTGGACATGCTCCACCATGCCTGGCTGTAACCGAACTTTTAAATTATTATTTATTTAACACTTATTTATTTATTACTAAATTCACTTATAACAAACACCAACAATTTCTTAACTATTAATCCTATAAATTCCTACAACCCCTTTAACCTATCCACTAAACCTATTGATAATTATAACAACCACTTTCATAACCTTTTAGAATGATACAGTCTCTGGGGCAGGTCCTCAGTGGTCAGGAACACAGTCTTTGTTGTAGATTCTTTAACACACTTAGCAGTCCTTCTTCTGGATCTCTCAGATGCAGGTTCGTCAGGGTAAGTTGGTTATTGCAGTCTCACCTTAAATAAGGCTTCATGCTTTCTTCTCTGTGGGAGACCCCAGCCGTCTGCAGGCCAACTTACTTCTTTTGAATCAGGAACTCATCTGCTCTGCCTCAGTCCTTAAAGCCAGGCACCGTTTCCTTTAGGCCACTGTTTGTACAGATCAAACCCCTCCAGGCAAAAGCTGAGCCACAGGGTCCAGTCCTTGGCCTTTTGGTGTCTTGCTCAGGCTTTCTTTGCTCACCGGCTTCTTTCTGCTTCAGGGAGAGAGCTGGCCATCAATGGCCAGCCGTTTTTTCAGCAGGACTCTTGGAGCTCTCTAGCATCAGGGGCCTCTTCTCTTCTGGGCTCCACGCACTGTCCTCAAATACGGAGGAACTCTGTTTCAGCTTAATTTGGGCTCCGCCCACTTAGCAGCTGAAAACAATGTCAGACCAGATACTTTGTTTCTTCAATTCTCTTGAGTCTTTCCTGTTTTCCTGACTTCAAACTTGTTTTTCAGTCTATTGAGTCTTTCCTGTTTTTGCTGACTTCATGCTGATAATGCTCTTCAGGCCCCGAATTAAGAGACAGTATCAGAAACTCCTATATATTTTCTAAATCTAATTTATCTAACTCCTACACCTGGCGTTTTAAAATAACCTTTAAGGAAACTAAATATCTTCATAAATATATGTATATTTGTCCGTGTGGTATAAAGTAAATGTTATTTGTAATTAGTTTACCTTTAGTCAACCTTAAAAAAAAATCTTTGGGGCTGGAGAGATGAACTCAGTGGTTAAGAGCACTGTCTGCTCTTATAGAGGTCCTGAGTTCAATTCCCAGCAACCACATGGCTCACAACCATCTATAGTGGTATCTGATTCACTCTTCTGGCATACAGGCGTACATACAGATAGAGCACATACATACATAAAAAAATAAATAAAATCTTTTAAAAAATATTTGCAAAGTTTTAAAAATGCTTACCTTCTACCACATTTTTGGGGGCACTTGAAAAGTGTAATTGAATGTACTTTGAATATTAGAAATTAATTGCTCATAATGCGAGCAAGGAATATACCAGAAATGCTTGTTTACTGTTTTCAAATTCATAAATTTCACTGTTATACATTTAATACGACTCTGACAGATGAAAAACCAAGATTGAGAGAGAAATATCAAATTATAAGAAAGGGGTTTTTGAGGACATAAAGTTGTGAATGTGTAAGTTCTTTTAGTATGGCAGTTAGTTTCAGAAAATCTTTTCAAAGTTGCAAATTATGCTTCTTAACTCCCCAGGTTCCCTTATTGGTGCTAGGAACTGAACCAAGGACCTCACACATAAGCACTATCCCTACCACTGCCTTAACTACTGTTCCTAACTTGAATATATAGTAACATGCAGATTTTCTCAGTTGAATGAAGTAACAATTGCAAACATCCATGTATGTACACATGTATATAAGGAGTAGAAAAAGGTGTGTGTGTGTGTGTGTGTGTGTGTGTGTGTGTGTGTGTGTGTGTG
>CAJQZJ010031998.1:1261826-1297902 GCA_907164525.1 Lophiomys imhausi | reverse complement strand
CTGGAGCTTCCTAATGGTACATCAACTTTGGCACCTATCAAGTGTTCAGGCTGTTTATTGGCCACATACATGTGGAGTCCTTCCTCAGTTTTCCTCCACCTCCTTTGTCTTTAGTTGAACTCAGAGATTATGAGTAAGTCTAGCCAGTTTAATCTGGACTCCTGTCCCTGACTTTTGAGTGCTGGTTTTACAGGTTTACTACTGTGCTAGGCTGGCATTTATGTAAGTTCTGGGACTCTCATTCCTGTATTGATAGTTGTTGTAGAACAAGGTGTCTTCCATTGAGTCCTCTCCCCCTTTTTTGAAATCATTAAGTGTGACTTAGTACTTGATGTGTATAAAAATTGTGGGCTTGTGTTTTGTTTGTTTTTAATGATAAAGGGAAGAAATTTTCTGAGAAAATTATTAAAACCTTATATTTTAGTCTAGGACGTACGAATATGTGTGTATGTGCCTATATATGTGCATATCTATCAATATTAAAGATATCTATATCTATATATTTATCTACATCTATCTGTCTAGTACATTTGAGTTTGTGTGTGTATCAGATGTCTACCATTTACAGTCATGGGCCTCCTGTCCATGGGGTAACATGTTTTTGATGATTTCTCAAATTGAATACACACACACACACTATACATTCTTGCAAACACACGTTGATATGTGCTTGAAAATCAGAGTATCTTGTGTCCCAGGAATACATAATTTTATAGAATTCATTAAAAATGGTGTATTGAAACTTCTGAATAATAGTTTCTCCTGCTGGTATTAGTAATGTGCTTTCATGATTTTTACTATATGGTGTTTTATAAGAACCAATGGTTCAGAATTTAGCTTTTGGGTCAGAGAGATGGCCAAGTCACTAAGAGTAACTACTGAAGTGAGGTGGGAGTTTGGATCCCAGCACTCAGTTTTGGTGACTCACAGATAGCCTAGATCTCCAATGGTTCTCATACTCATTTCACACCTACACGGACAAGCGCACACACAAAATAAAGCAACTTGATTTGATTTTGTGATAAATTTTAAGTTTATTGTCTAGATGGATGGATATATGTATAACAATATGTTTGAGTCACTAGTATTAATGTAATGAAACAAAACTGGCATCTCCTGTTAATCGTTGTAGAATGTCATCAGTATTAGAATTTTTTGTTTATCTAAATTTCTTGCTATTTGCCTGTGTGATTAAAACCTGTCTCACCAGATTTTGACATTTTAGGTTAGTACTCCAGTAGTAAAGCAAGGACCAGTGTCACATTCTGCTACACAGCAGCCCGTAACTGCTGAAAAGCAGCAGGGTCATGAGCCTGTCTCTCCTCGAAGTCTTCAGCGCTTAAGGTTAGTTGGTGTGTATTGAGACTATGTTATTATTTATTTTTGATATGGCATCCTGTGTTATTTGAGCAGGATGTAGATGATAGTACTTCATCATAGAAGGATGTCATTGTTGACAGGTCCTGGGTAGGTTTACTGAAGAAGCCACACAGTTTAGAAAGGCTGTGCAACAGTTAATGACTAGATTATTTGAAGAAAGTGGCTCCTTCACAATTTACCTAAATAGAACTAAAATACATGGTGGTTATACAAGAATGGCACATGTCTTCACAGCCTGCCTACTCGTAGAAGCTTTGAGAGTATTGATGAAGTAAAAGGAAAGGCCTCACCTCCAAAATTGGTGTGTTGCACTTTGCTAATACCTTGAAATCTTGTCTTTCTTATTCAGATCACCTTTCTTCTTGTTATATAGGATTGTGGGTTGTATTGTGTTTGTACTTTCTGTGTTCATTAACAGTTTTAAATGAAATGTGTTGAATGGTTTTTATGTGATTTATTTTCCTGTATTTCTTCCAATGAGATGGCAAAATAATTCAACTGTTTTTTGTGTATAGTATAGTTTACAGAACATTTCAAAACCAGTGTTTCAGAATTTATACATCCAAATGAGAATCCCTTCACAGTGATTCCATTCAGAAGTTGACTACCTTAGCAATGTTTTCATTGCTCGGAACAGTTTTGGGAAATGTTTATTTTAAGCAGTGTTTAGAGGATACAGTGTTAATTTAAATATATCTTCAGTGATGAAAACTCTTCATCCTATGGGAGACTTAGTTTTGGGGAATAACTGACATCCATTCAAAGCCAAGTCTGCTGAAGCAGGTAGGAGATCAACTTGGGTGATTGAGATTTGGATTTACCACCCTGTGTCCCTAAGCCCTGGCCCAAACCACTCACTTCTAAAAAGGGACAGGTAATCTTAATGTGTCACTTTTTTGTTCTCATAATTAATTTGCTTACTCGGTTCTCCAGTGAAATGGCTGTATTTCTCCTGATGTTCTTTTACCCTCTGATTCAAGAATATTTTGATGCTGAACAGATACATACCTCCTGTTAATTAGTTGTCTATAAAATAAAGTCTTCACATGTGCCTTATATTTGTGGCTGTTAAAATTTGATCTTTGCTTTGCGTTTGTTCTGAGGTCAACTGTTCTGCTGTCATTTGGAGTTTCAGTTTTAAATATGATATAAACAGTAATCTTCCAATGACTTCTCTTAAAAGTGTGTTGAGTGATACATGGTTTAGATTAGCAGTTCTATTTGATATTTCAAAATTTTCTGGGGAGGGTGTAAGAATATTTTGGATATTTTAAAATAAATCCATAACTGTTTTCTCGTATTTTCTCATAGCATCTAGAAATTAGAACTTCTAATTTGATTTCTAAATTAGAAATTTGAAGCCCACTATACATTCAGTTGTTTTTCTTGCAGCAGCCAGCGAAGCCCATCGCCAGGTCCAAATCACACCTGCAGTAGTAACGCATCAGCTGCGGCTGCTGTTCCACAGAGTGCGTCTGCACGGCCTGCGTGCTCCTTGACACCTACTCTCGCAGCGCACTTCAATGATAATCTCATAAAACACGTTCAGGGGTGGCCTGCAGACCATGCAGAGAAACAGGTGTGTCTCTCCCTTTTCCTGTCTCCCCTTCCTCTCTAGTCTTATCAGTTTTTTTTCTTCTGTGTGATGCTGCTCAGAAACTTGCTGCCTAAAAGTGAAGCTAGATGGAAATGTAACCCCTTATCACTTCCTTTGCTAGAGTGCTTTGATGACAGGTACAGACTAAAGCCATATCTGATTGAAACCATATATTTTTAAGAACCACAAAAGGAAAAACCAAAACCCTTTCCAGCATTGAAGAAGCTTTTGTGCTTACAACAGCTTTATTCTACACTTTCAGTGTAATTTCTTACATCTTTTGTGTATATGTGCTCATATTTTATGTAGGCATCACGATTGCGTGAAGAAGCCCATAATATGGGAAGTGTTCACATGTCAGAAATATGTACTGAATTAAAAAATTTGAGATCTTTAGTTCGAGTATGTGAAATTCAAGCAACCTTGCGAGAGCAGAGGTAAGTTTTTCACTGATTTATTTTTGTTCGTGTGTGTTTCCACATAATATACATATTGCATATGTAGTATTTTGTTTTAAATGGGTGAGTTTGATAAGTATATCACAAACAAATTAAAGGAGAGCAGGTATATCTTAGCAAAAGAGCAAATCAGGTGATGAGTTCCTGATTGGTCGGTTTTCAGGTAAAGCAGTGTGCAGTCCATGGATGAGCTGCTTGCCTTCCTTCTCTGCTACGGTCATTTCATGCCGTGGGATAAACAGTTATCCCACCTGCACTGGGAATGGTTACCTGCTGGATGTTCTTGCTACCGTTTTCTATTTTCCTGGTCACATGATTAGGAACTGGCCTACCTCATGAAAGAAAGACTCCAGACACTTGAAATAAATGTTCTGATAGCTTAAATGGCAGGTGACCAACCAACATAATGTGTGTTATCTGTGTGTGTAGGCAACAGGGGCTGATACCTGGTGTCTTTTCAGTTGTTTGCCACCTTAATGCTTTTGAGACAGGGTCTAATTGACCTGATAGGTCAGATTTGGCCAGCAAACTCCAGAGATCCTTCTGTTTCTGCCTCTCCAATACTAGGATTACAACAGATACATGCAGTCACGGCTGGCTTTTTTAAGAGATATGCTGGGAATACAAACTGAGATTCTCATATTTGTGCAGCAAGTGCTCCTTGCCTGAGCCATTCTAGCCCCTGAAGTAAGTTGTTTTAGAATTATGTATAGTTGGTTTTTTTCCTGCCCGTATCTGCCAGAAGTACATTTTAAGACCCCATTAGATACATATAACTGGTTAGTGACAGAGCCCTTAATGCCTTCATCATTACCCAGGCAGGTGTTAGCTGACTTACTAGTTTTCCAGTTTGGTTTCCAACAGTAGAATTAACATGGCGTTTATTTACCTGCTACCCAATTTTCTGAAAAGAAAATTCATTCTTTCTAAAACATAGTATCTGATTGAATATAAAGCACTCCAATGCTGAAAGGTCAATCTGATACTCAAGAAAGGGGCTGCATGGGTGGGGTATGCCATGTGCAGTTTGCTTACATTGTCCAAGATGGTGCTTCACACACTGGGGACCAGCAAGACAAGAGGGACATGAAGAGACACATTCAGCTAAGAACACTGCAGTTTCAATGTGGGAATTGTTCATTTCCTGAGTTTTTCAAGTTTAAAATTAACACAAAAGTCTGCATGATTTGATGTGACAGTTGCTTGATTAGGGTGTCCTTGATGCTGTCTGGGTTTTTTTTGTTTTTTGTTTGTTTGTTTTTTGAGACAGGGTTTCTCTGTGTAACCTTGACTGTCCTGTACTCTGTAGACTCACAGAGACCCACATGCCTCTGCTTCCCAAGTGCTGGGATCAAAGTTGTGTGTGTCACCACGCCCAGCGCTGTCTGGTTTTTAACCCAAAAGAAGAGACAGCTTGTGAGTGAACAACTTCAGATGAAATAAGTGTGTGAATAGGAAGTTTATGGTAAAAAAAAAATGCAGGACTGTTCAGTTCAAGAAGGTGAAGTTCACCTGCTTTTGGATTGGTTGTGGAAATAACATAAGAGTCAAAGTTGATATCTTTATCTGTAATTATATCATGTTCTAGAAGCCTTTTTATAATTTAGGCTGCCTGTTGAGTGCTTTGTTGTCTTGTTTTCCCAGTTAGTTGATATATCTTAAAAGAGTTTCTCTGGTCAGATTTCAAGTCAGTACCTGATTCAGTGTTAGTACTGACAGTAAACACTGTAATCGCAATGAGAGAGGAGATTCTGTCAAATCAGTGACCGTCTAACTGTGGAATTTGTCACTTCTTTTAAGTGTGTGTGTGTGTGTGTTCTTGTTTGAGAGAGAGAATTGGTGTTCCAGTTTAAAAGTATAGATGAAAGAATATTTAAGGATTGATTCTAGGGACTCACTGTACCATGAGTTAAACTCCCAGTGCTGAATTTTTTTTAATTTTTAAATATTTATTAGCTGATTTTTATTTTAATTGTTTTAATTGTATTTTTATGGACTAGAGTATGACATTTCATTGCATGTCTCCAGTGTGTGGTGAGTAGTTTAGGATAGTGTCACATTCAAAATCTAGCAATTTTGAAATGATCCATTTTATTTTGCACTGGTTTTATGTATCTACATCTACAGTAATTACTTTGTAGTTTATTAACATCTTACCGTTGTCTCACTGTAACCTAAACAATACTATAAGTAAGGATAAATGCTTTACTTAAAACCTAACTTCTTTTTAATGAATACACTACACATAAATTTGAAATCATTGTGTGTATTTGAAGGAAATATTGAAAAGTTGCTAGGAAGTTAAGAAAATTCCCAGCTTCCTTTCCCAGTATTTTTAATGTATAATGTATTAAATGCTTTTAACTACAAAACCAAGATGTTTTATTATTCAGTATAGCTAGTAACTCATTTAATATGTACTTAGTTCTTTGTAACATACAGATCTTAATGTCTGCTTTTATATTTCAGGATACTATTTTTGAGACAACAAATTAAGGAACTCGAAAAGCTAAAAAATCAGAATTCCTTCATGGTTTGAAGATGTGAATAATTGCACATGATCTCATACAGGAACTGTAAAACTGTTGCCCAGTCATAACATTTTGACCTGCATTTAAGTAGACTGTGGACCGTTAGCTGGGCAAATGAAATGACAAGGGGACAGGGGTCTGTGAGAGTCAATTCAGGGGAAAGATACAAGATTGATTTGTAAAACCCTTGAAATGTAGATTTCTTGTAGATGTATCTTCACGTTGTAAATATGTTTTGTAGAGTGAAGCCATGGGAAGCCATGTGTAACCGAGCTTAGACATCTGAAACTAATCAATGCTGAGGTGGCTAAATACCTAGCCTTTTACATGGAAACCTGTCTGCAAAATTAGCTTTTTTTAAAAAAAAGATAAAATGTGGGGGGTTAATTTATCATTCAGAAATCTTGCATTTTTAAAACTCCAGTGCAAGCGCCAGGTGATCTGTGTCTGAGGATGAGATTTTTAACCTTATGAGCAGTGTGCAGATATCATGAGACAACTGATCAGCACTTGCACCTGGTCAAGAGCAGCGCTGCTACATTGGTTTTGCAAAGAAATGTCATTTCCTGTATGTTCTATTCCCTCTGAATTCCTTGGCCTGATTTTATCCATTCTTTTAAGGTGCCTCTTTTCCCTCCTTAGGGCACTGTTGCTGTGGCACTTTTCTATAACCTTCTCATTCCTGTGTACAGTAGGTGGAAGTTGCAGTGATCGAGCATAACCCACGTTTGTATAAATTATTGAAATCCATTTGCACCCTGTAAGAATGGATGTAAAAGTACAGCTGGGCAAGTGTGCTCAAAGTACACTGACTGACTGGTCAAATGTAAGGAAATGGCCCCATGAACATGGTGTGGGAGGGAAAGGAGAAACAAAGCTAGTCAGACGTGGATTGTATCTGTTGTAATAAACTTGTTTAAGGAAACAAATTTTGTTACTTTATTTTCCTTCCGTCAGTGCATATTAGAATTTGAACTACATGGGGATTGTTTATCAGAACTATTCTTGTTGAATATTTATATCATATTACAATGATTCCTTAAAGGGAAGTTTTGTTTAAAGCATATTAACAGTAAGTTGTGTAAACAATATTTAATGAATGTGAAATTCAACAAGAATTAGGAGTCACTTCCCAAGTGGTGTCATTTGTTCAACCTGGTTTACCTGTCTTGCTATTATGACACTTAATTTTGAAGGATGTCTGTGTTGTAGCTAACTCTTCAAGTCTGGTGCTGATTGCTCTTTCTAGCATCACAAAATGCTCAGTTTGTGTCATTGAGTTTCCCGCTGTTACACAGAAATGGTGGGAAAGCTCAGCTTTGTATAGTGTTTCCTAAAGTACATTAAAATAAAAAAGAAACTATTGCTAATATAAAGCTACCTTGGCTTTTTTTCCCCCGTTTGCTTAAAAAAATATTAGTCACATGGCCTTAGCATTGACACTGCCAGTGTTGTATCAAATCAAAGGCGTTTTGTATGCAGAAAAGTCTTTTTAACCTGAAAATTGTATCATCTGGTTTAAGAATTTTCTTGTCACTGTTGGGGTTACATGTGTCCTTCCAGATCTGCCATCATCAAGGGCTGATTTTTGTTGTACACCAAAATCAGAGTTAACTTTCTGAAATACTGAAATCTAAAAGTTACCTCTTTGCTTTGACTAAAATTATATTTAAGCTACTGAAGGCAACATTGAAACTTCCTCTACCTTTAATCTACAAATCTGAAATGATAGTATTGGTGTTTCTGAAACACAGATTTGGTGGTGTAATGGAGAGGAGGGGATATGGCCTTACACTGGAAGCTGACTTCCCCTTTTTTACTCACAAGTACTTTTTAAATGTTAAGGCAAATGCTGTGAGTTATGAATGTTCATACCTATGGAGTTACTACCATTTGCTGAACTGTGCTCATGTGTTAATGGTGTCCCAAACAGCTTTGTCAAGCTAAATCCTGTACATTGTCGTTTGGGGAAAAGACTAGATTTGTAGTGTAAGGGTTGACCATTTCCTGGTCAGGTGCAGCTGACTTGTGTGTTGAGTATAAAAACATTTTTTGTTGTTGGTACTCCATTTATCTATGTCACTCTCATCCAGTTTGTTTTAATGTTTATAACCTTCAGTGGATTAGTTAAATATTTTTTGAAAAATGCTGAATTTGAAATTTCTTGTGGAATTATTTTGTAATAGTTGATCTAATTGCATCTTTGTAGTAAAACTTTTAAACATTGAGCATTAGTACACATGTTTCTGGCTTGTAACCTCCTGAAGTTTAGGGCATGTCTATAGAGGAGGTTCAGTACCCCGGGTTGTCCTTAGGTGGTGCCATGAATTTGAACAGCAACCAGGCTTAAGGAATTTGAAAATAGAAATTCTAAATGTTCTAGAAAACCTTAGTCACCCTCCTTGCCTCTTTAAAAATCAAGTCTTCATTTAAACTTTAATTGCTATTACCACATGGGTTGGTGATAAATCTGTTAGATAATTTTCCACTAAATAACTGACATCTCTTTTTCTTTTTGTATTTAGTCTTAAGTTGATTTTAAAACATGGGCCTGTAAAATAAAAGCACACAATACTCCATACTTGAGCTTTTCAATTTTTATTTTTATTTTTCGTTCCTAAATAGATGGCATTATGTTTGTTTCACACTTGTAAAATAATCTTTCAGAGGAAGGACTTAAAATATGCAAGTGAGATTGCTTTTCCTATTTTCTATTCTGTTAATAAACACCTTAGCTCTAAGGGAAGTCTTCAAAGGGGAACACGCAGGAAAGACTCTGCCCACCAGAGTCTTGGAAGTTCCTGCTTCAAGCTACTGTGTTTAGGTGCTGGGTGTAAATAACCCAGTGTTCTTTTCAATACCTGTGAATATTGGCTATATTCTTGCATTTGTACAGAAGTATACAAAATGATACTAAAAACTAATAAAAATGTTTTGACTATTGTGCAGTTATTTCAGAACTGTGTGGGAACCCCTTTTGTTTTGAGTACGTAGTATTTCCTTGAGGAATTATAGCTGTCAGAAGATCTTGGATAGAACCAGAATGTAAAATTTACAAAGGTTACTGAAATCGTTTCCTTTGTGATTTCATTTTGAATACTGCTGGTGAGGCAAGAAAGGAACAATGAAGGTGGAAGGTGTTTTGATACTGGTTGAGTCTTATTAAAACAACCAAATTTCCAATGGTCTTGAATAGAAAAACATTTCACCATGCTGACCATTCAAGACTTTTTTTCTGGGCAAGGGGAGTCAACCGAAAGGGTGGCAGAAGCCTGTGAGCACACTCTTGAGTAAATTAGCCAATGAAAATTAAGACACTGCTACTCCTGAGACCATCCTGGAGGCATGAACCAGGAAAACCTGGATACTCTTACAACACTGTGACTCTAGGTTTCCCTAGATGTCTCTAATGAACCTTTGGCTCAGGTGATTTTCCCATTCACCCAGCCAGTTTCTTGTGACATTTAGAATATGAACAGGATACTTATGTTTAAAGTGTGCTAGTAAATGATTGCAGTGTGAGAATCACCTGCCTTTGAAGTCGGGCATGAGCAGTTAGCATTGTGCTACTTTGTGGGTGCTTATTAATTGCCCAGTTCTCATAGAATCATTTTTACTCCTTAGATAACTCCTAGATGGCCATGGCAAGTTGCAAGGACAGTGCTCATATCTGTGTGTTGTTTCCATTCTCTGGTTTGGAAAATATTTAAAATACTCTATTAGAATAAACAGTATCATGGACAAATTCAAACCTCAACTTTCACCTTTGGTCTTTGATGATATTTTTTATTAAAGTCATGAATAGAAAACATGGTTGGAGAGCACTCACTGCCATTTGCTTTTTCCAGTGCTGCGAATTAGTTTCCAAAGGTCCTGCCTAATATAGTTGGTGAATTGGTGCTGAAATTGCACAAGATAGCCTCAAAGTTTTAAAAGGGCAGAACATCCTTCCACACACAGACAACAGGAATTACCCAACCCTCCTCTATGATCCAAAAAGTGATAGCCTCAGGGAAAGGAATGTAGAGCACATGAGTGTAAGTGAGCACATTTGCTAATCAGCCTGAGTTGTCCTGTGGTTTTAAATGGGGGAACTGTGACTTTTATCCTCATGCATCCTGCTCACTCACCAAGGTACCAGCTGAAGCTGACAGAATTGCCTTGCACCTTCCCTCCTCAGTCCTTCATTGGTGCGGACTTCTAAGTGGAAGCGCTACAGCATTTCCTGCAACATCAGAATGGAAGAGATTTGTTTGTAATGTGTTTTTTTTTTGTTTTTGTTTTTGTTTTTGCTTTTGTTTTAAGTTAGTGTAAAGGAGGCATTTTTACATGTCATAATACCTGGTTATTCATTTCCACTTCAGTCATTTTTTTTCCTTAACTCCCGATGATGTCCCCTTCTGCTTATGTATTTCATACCCTCCTACCAAGAGCTCCATCCTTTCATGATTACCTTTTTTAAGTATTGGTTGTTAGCCTAGCCTTTAATGGCTGAGCCATCTCTCCATTCCTAATTTCCCCTTTAAATTTGTGTTTACTAGTTGTATGTGGGTATGCAAATGTGTCATGGCATTCATGTGGAGGACAACAGTGTGGTGTCAGTTCTCCCCTCCCTTTGTGTGGGTTCCAGGATTGGACTGTGTGAACTCTGGTCATGAGGCCCTTTGGGTCATATCTTTCTACTCTCCACTTTTTAAGCCAAACAAGCAAATATAACCTGCAGTTCAAACCCTGACCTATACCAAAACAGGAAGAACATGCCTAATTTGAATCATTTATTTTTATTTTAAATTTGGTGCCAGTTAAATTTAATAGCATTAGGTTTTTAAATTTAAATTTAAAGTTTTATTACGTTTATGTGTGTTTGTATATAAGTGGATGTCAGAGGGCAAATAAAGGAAGAGTGATCTCTCCTACTGTATGGGTCCTAGCAGTCCAACTCGGGTTATCAGGCTTGGCAGCAAGTGCCTTTCCCTGCTGACTCATCTTGATGCCCTCATCTTTTTCTTCTGGACAGTTTATTTGTATGCAATATGTTGTGATTACACTCCTCCTGTTGCTTTCTCTTCCCACTCTATACCTATCGACCCCTACTTTTCTCAACTAGCCCAACTCCTGACCCATGTGTGTTCCTATCTCAGGGTTAGGTGTTTGTAATTGTGATGGGCACACTATATCCATAAGACAACATCTTAACAGTTCTCCTTTTTGTCCTGTGGTGTTTGGTCTTTCCCCTTGCCATTTTCATGTTTCCTGAGCCTGTGGGTGGATGTAGATGTCCTATTTAAAGTTGAGCACTCGGAAATTCCTTTTGCAAAGCACTTTAAGTCTAAGGCTGAGCGTTACACACCAGTCTGTGGCCATAAGCCTATGTATTGAAAACATGGGTTTACATGTCCTTTCAGCCTAAACATCAGTAATACTATCACTACAGCTTCCATGACCTCCCTCACTATAGGTTTTTCACAAGGTTACAGTATGAGGAATGCATTCCCTCCCATGGAGTAGGCCTCAAATTCAATCAGGAAGTTGTTGATTTACCACCAGTCAGTTTTCCCATGATTGCACCAGGGAAGTTGGAGTTCAGGAACACACAGGGTGTACTGATAGGAAAGAACTGGATGACTCATTCCAGCCCCAGCAACCTGCATAACACCTTCCAGCAATAGTGTATACCAGCTACCAAGGAGAAAGTTTCCAGCTGAGTTCCAACTTGATTGTACCACAACATACATCCAAAGTGAGTGGTGTCTCCAGCAGTAGGATGTTATTCTCATTTTTGGAGTCACCAAGAGCAATAACTACTCTGTTGCATTAGAAGACCCTTAGGGATCACTGACAAGCAACATAGGTATACCTTACCTTGAGATGCAGTTTTCATGTAAGGACATGGTTTCTAGGATCAAACCTCTGCTCAAACTTTTTTTAAGTTATGTTTTTGATTGATTGTAGTTCTGTGTGTTTCTATACATCATTCATTTTGTGTACCTTTCTACAACTTCATGTTTGCCATTGACAGTGGTATAACACTCATTGGTACATGTTGTCTTCCTTTCATCTCCAATTAATTTGGATTTTTCTGTCTCTTGGTTAATTTGACTAAGAGTTTGCCAGTCTTGATTATCTTTTTTTTCCCCCCAAAGACCCTAGTCTTCCTTCATTCTTTGTGTTTTCTTCATTTCTATCTTACTACTTTATACTCTGAACTCGATTGTTTCTGCCTATTGTTTGGGTTTTTGTTTTTATAAAACCTTTAGATGGCTCTTTAAGTTATATATTTAAGATCTCTCTGGTTTTTTATTGTATGCATTTTGACCTTTAAACTTCCTTCTTAGAATTACTAGAATTACTTTTCTTGTATCCCATAGGTTTGGGTATGTTGTATTTTAATTTTCAATCAATTCTAAATCCTTTTTATTTCCTCCTAGAATTCTTCGTTGACCCATTCATGATTTATTAATATGTCATGTAGCCTCCATGATTCTGCATTTTTATAGTTTCTCTTGCTGTTGACTTGTAGCTTTTATTCAGTTGGGATCACATGTGTTTACAATTGTAAGGCCCTCTTGATAGATTGTTCCCTTAATCATTATGAACTGGGCACTTTCATCTGTTTCGACAAGTTTTATTTTTTCTTTTATTTTTTATTGTATATTTTTCTGTGAATTTCACATCATTGTACCCTATTCCCACTCATCTCCCATCCTTCCCACCTTCTACCCTTGCAACCTCTCCCAACAGAAAAACAAAAACAAAAACCCTCTCATTGTAGAAGCTGTAGTGTGTCTCAGTGTGTCCCACAATATTCCCCTTTGTTCACACTTTCTTGCTCGCAAATGTTCATTGCAATGACTTACTGGTCAGGTATAAGGCCTCTGACTTCTGCTACTTTGTCAATACTGGAACCTCACTGGGATCCTGTAGTTTTGGGTCTGTAGAACTAGCCTCTTCATGCATTTCAGCAGTTTATCTGTGAGGTACGTGTTGAGGTGCACCAACTCAAAGCCCTGCTTCTGGGCCTGCAACCCCCACATCTAGGGCTAGCTCTACTGTGCTCCCCAGACAAGTTGCAGAGCCTGCTCTTCTGAGTACTTCAGCATGTGAGGGGCAGACAGCTCTCCTGCTCTTGTGATCCCATAGGGGCCAGAACTCCTGTCTGCCACTGGTGGTGAGCACAGTGGGAGGGGAGGGGATTTCTCCCTCACCAACACCACTGCAAAGCAGACAGAAGGCAGGGCTGGCTCTTCCAAACTCCCTCTCAGAGCCAGTTCACACACAACCCCCATATCCAGGGCCAGCTGTACTGTGCTGCAAGGTGCAAGGCCATACTCTCCCAAGCCCTGTCCCTGCTGAAGGACCTGGCCACCTCTCTGGCTTTCAATACCCCAGAGCCAGGTCTTCCACCGAATGTAGACATAGCCTCTCTCCTCTCTGCCACGTACTGATGTACATGTGACACAGCAGCCACATCTACAATGCCATTAGGGGCAGACACAAGTTTTAGTTTAAAGTCCATTTTGCCCGATATTTGGAGAGTGGGACCTGTTTGTTTTCTGGTTCCATTTCCTTGGAATACTTTTGTCCATCCTTTGACCCTAAGGTTCTATTTTTGATGGTGAGATGTGTTTACTGGGAACAAGAGGATTCCCGTTTTCTGTTCCACAGCCAGAGGTGTTTGTTTTTTGTTTTTGTTTTTTTTTTGGTTGCAATATTTGCCCAAGGTGTCTTGTTTGTTTGATGGTTTATTTTTTACAATCTTGTAGGTTGTGTTTTCAGTTGGGGATATCTAAGTTCATTAATACTCCGTGTTGTTATTGGAGGATATCTATTGCTTCCTGTCATTTGTTGATTTTGTAGTGTTTGGTCTTAGTTTTTGCTTAACAGTTGTTCTGGCAGTGTCTTTTCACTTGTGGCTGTTTGGGTGTGTTTTTCCTCTTCTGTGTCATTCATTCTTTTTAGTATTTTTGTACTTCTTATTAGTCAGAAATTCTTGTCTCGAATTTTTGTCCCTTAAGGTTTTACTGTTTCCTTCAGTATGGTTATAGTTTTGCAGTGTCTGTTGTGGCAGCTGTAGACTTTCAGAGCTTGTGATGCATCTTTCCAAGTTCTGGTTTTAGCATTTCATTGGACACTCAATTGTTAATTTGATAGGCTTGCCGTTATATGTGACTCATTCCTTTTCTACTGCAGCTTTCACCTGGCTTTATATATATTAGGTGTTTTGACCATAGTATGACATGAGGAGTTTGTCATCATGTATATTTGGTGTTCCAGGTATCTCATATCTAGGTAGGCATCTTTTCCCCTAGTTTGGACATTTATGTTCTATAATTTTATTGACAGTATTTTCTATGCCTTTCTCATGAAGTTGTTCTTCTGTTCCCATAGTTCATATATTTGCCCATGTTCCCATCACACATTTTGAAATATTTTGTTTTCTGTTAACATATCCTATATATCTCTGCCTTATCTTTAAGCTCTGACACATGCTCTTTTTCATTAGTAAGCCTCTGCACTGAGCTCTTTTCTTGATGTATTGAATTGTTCATTTCTAGTTCTGTTTCAGTTTGATTTTTCTTCAGTTTTTCTATCTCTTTATTGAATGCTATTTTGTATCTTGATTTGAGTTCCTTATTTTATTCAGCTGTTTGCTTTATGTTCTCTAAGAAATCATTCAGAAGTTCATTTCTGTCCTCTTTAAGCTTATTCAAGAGTTCATTCATGTCCTCTTTAAATTCCCTTTTTGTTATTTTAAATATTGTTCATTTGTGTGCTTGTGTATGATGTGTTACTCTGTGTGTCTCGTGTGTATGTGTGGTCCTTTGGAGGTTAGAGGAAATCTGGGAGTCAGTTCTCTTCCAGAATGGTTCTGGAGATAGCACTTAGGTTGCAAGCATGCATGGCAAATAGTTTTTCCCACTGAGCCATTTCACTGACTACTCTTTGAATGCTTTGAACATATTTATAAATGCTCTTTTGGATTATTTATTTATTTATTTATTTATTATTTGTATAAGTAGCTCTATTAATGGCCATTACTAGAAATTGGTAAGTTTGGAGGAGACAAACTGGCTTGCTTCTTTTTATTCTTTGTGATATGCACTATGAGTTATTTTGAGATTGTGTTCTTCTGATACACCTGAATGACAGGATGTTTTCTCACCATAGCTTTTGTTGGCCTGGCTACATCATGTTTGGAGTATGGGTGTGAGGATACCCAGTGCTAACTCATCAGTAAAATAGCTGAGGTGACATCGCTTTCCAAGGGGAATGCAGCCTCTGACCTCTGGAAAGGGGTCCATTGGGTATTTGGGTGCTGGGAGCATAGCTTGTGTTGCCTCTGACCTGAGTAGCCCTAATTTTTCATCTGGGATTTGTGTGTGTATACTGGGCATGGGTACTGGGGTTGTTTGTTGTAGGGCTGTAATATCACATGGAATCAGAGCCTGTGTGGTTTCCAGCATGAGCCTGGAGATGTGCAAGCAGGTGGTATCATGGCTCATAGTTTTCTGATCTTACATAGAATCATCTGGAGTCCCCACAAATACCAGAAAGACCCTTGAGATCTTGTTCAAGATGTAAGAACAACCACAGATGTTTTGCAATCATGTGTGCAATGTCTAAGTCAGGTAATCTCAGTTACTCATAGAATTTTACATTCCTATGTATAATCCAGTTTTTCTAGTCTTTTCATTTCCTTGGAACATTTTCTAAGCCCAAGAGGTGGTGGTATAAATTTTTAGGAGTGAGCACTCAACTCTAATTTTTTCTAAGCATCTTGAGCAAATACTAATCTTTATGTCCCCTAACATTCATTTTAAAGAGAAACTTCTCTCTGAGCTAGAGCTTCATCATCAGACTACCACTTCGCGGGCACCCACAAGGCCAGTGGCACCTGAAATATCTAGACCAGGTCCACTGCCCAGGTCACTTGCTCTCCAAATACCCTGGGGCACACCCAGCTTCCTTGACCAGTGTGCTGTCTCCTGAATGCCATTGCCTGAACCGGTGCCACTGGCTCTCACCAGGCCTGCCAGAACAAGAAATCCAGGTCAGTTCTTTCTCTTGCCCCAAATCACCTTGCTGTCCAGACATCAGGATCACACTCAGCTCCCCTAAGCTATGAGCTGTTCACCAGAGCTCTAGCACTGAACCACAGCTCCACTGGCACCCACAAGGCCAGTAGCACCTGGATTTCAGGTCAGGCCCCCTATTCTGAAATCCCCTGCTCCCCCAAATCTCCTGGTGCATGCCCAGCTGCCCTGAACTGTGTGCTGTCCCCTGAGCACCATTGTCCAGATCCTGTGGCACTGACCCACACCAGGCCAGCTGCACCAGGAAATCCAGGGTCATTGCCTGGATCACATTCCTCTGCCCATCACCAGGCCTACTTCACCAGGAAATTCTGACCAGCTGCACCACTATCATCTAGGTCTGCTGCACTAGCAACATCCAGGGACAACCAGATTGCTAAAGGCCAGCATAAGAACACAATCAAGAGAGCCAGGGCAATATGGCACCTGCAGAATCCAACTATCCTACTACAGCAAGTCCAGCTCATCCTGACACAGCTGTAACACAAGAAAATTACATTAAATTCATGCCTATGAAAATGATAGATGCCTTAAAAGAGGAAAATAAGTCCCTGAAAGAATGATAGGAAAACAATCAGACAGGTGAAGGACAAATATAAATCCCTTAAAGAAATACAGAAAAACTTAGTATACAGGTGATGGAAATGGATAAATCCCTTAAACAAATACAGGCAAACACAAACAAATGAGAGGGAAATAAACAAAATGGTTCAAGACCCGAAAATGGAAATGGAAGCAATAAAAAAAAAAAAAAAAACATAAGCCAAGACAATCTTGGTGATGGAAAGGCTAGGGAATAGGAACTACAGACACAAGCATCACCAACAGAGTACAAGAAATGGAAAAGAATCTCATGCGCAGAAGATACAATTGAAGAAATCTATACATTTGTCAAAGAAAATGTGATATCTAAAATATTCTTGACTCAAAACATCCAAGAAATCAAGGACACTATGAAAAGACAGAACCTAAGAATAATAGGAATAGAAGAAAAAGAAAACTCTCAGCACCAAGGACCACAAAACTTTTTCAACAAAATCATAGAAGAAAATTTTTCCAACCTAAAGGAAGAGATACCTATAAACATACAAGAGACTTAGAGAACACCAAATACTTTAGACCAGAAAAGAAATTCCTCCAGTCACTTAATAGTGAAAACACTAAATGTATAGAACAAAGAAAGAATATTAAACGCTGCAAAGGAAAATGGCCAAGTAACCTATAAAGGCAGACACATCAGAATCACATCTGATTTCTCATCAGAGACTCTAAAAGCCAGAAGGGCTTGGGCAGATGTCTTGCAGATGCTAGGAGACCAGAGATGTCAGCCCAGACTACCATACCCAGCAAAACTTTAAATAATCATAGATGCAGAAAACAAGACATTCAATGACAAAACTAAATTCAAACAATATCTATGCGGAAACCCAGCTCTACAAAAGATAGGAGAAGGAAAACTCCCACCCAAGGAGGTTAACTAAACCCAAGATAAGACAGGAAAAAATAACTTCACTGCCGCAAAGCCAAAAGAAGAGAAACACACACACACACACACACACACACACACACACTACCACCACCACCAATATTAAAATAACAGAAATCAACAATCATCGCTCATTAATATCTCTAAACATCAATGGGCTCAACTCCCCAATAAAAAGACACAGGCTAATAGAATGGATGAGTAAACAGGACCCATCATTCTGTTTACAAGAAACACTTCAGCAACAAAAGTAGAGTTTACCTCAGAGTAAAGGACTGGAAAAAGATTTTCCAAGCAAATGGACAAAGAAGCAGGCTGGAGTGGTCATTCTAATATCTAATAAAGCAGATTTTCAACCAAAATTACCCAAAAGACATAGGGAAGGGCATTAGAAAAATCCAAGGTGATATCTCAATTTTGAACATCTATGCCCCAAATATACAGGCACCCATGTTTGTAAAAGAAATATTACTAAAGCTTAAATTACACATCAAACTCCCACATGAATAGTGCGAGACTTCAACACCCCACTCTCACCCATGGACAGGTCTCTGAGACAGAAACTAAACAGAGAAATAATGAAACAACGGACCGGAGTCAAATGAACCTAACAGATCTGCAGAACTTTCTACCCTAACACAAGAGATGGAAAGAGAGCCAGTGTTCACTGATCAATAGGATTAACATAACAAAAAGGACCATATTACTTAAAGCAATGTATAGATTCAATTAAATTCCCATCAAAATGCCAATACAATTCTTTACAGACATTGAAAGAATAATTCTCAACTTCATATGGAAAAGCAAATAATCCCAGAATAGCTAAAACAATACAATAAAAGAAGTTCTGGAGGTATCACCATCCCTGATTTCAACTCTACTACAGAGCAATCGTAATAAAAAACTACATAGTTTCAGCATAGAAACAAAGAGGTTGATCAATGGAATAGAATCAAAGACCCAGAAATAAGTCCACATACCTATGGACACTTGATTTTGACAAAGAAACCAAAACCATACAATGGAAAAAAAGCATCATCAACAAATGGTGCTGATCTAACTGGATGAACGCATGTAGAAGAATCCAGGTAGACTGATATTTATCACCCTGCACAAAACTCAAGTTCAAGTAGATCAAAGACATTAACATAAAACTGGATACACTAAATCTAATAGAAGATAAAGTGGAGAAAAGCCTAGAACTCATTGGTATAGGAGACAATTTTCTGAACAGAACACCAATAGCTCAGGCTCTAAGACTAACAATCAATAAATGGGACCTTATGCAACTGAAAAAGCTTCTGTAAGGCAAAGACACTGTCTTTAGAATAAAATGACTGCCTATAGGTTGGGGAAAGATCTTCACTAACTCCATAATTTACAGAGGACTAATATTCAAAATACACAAAGAACTCAAGAAATTAAACACCAAATAATCAAATAATCCAATCAAAAAATGGGGTACAGAGGTAAACCAAGAATTCGCAACAGAGAAATCTCTTATTAATGAGAAACAGTTGCAGAAATGGTCAGCATCCTTATTCATCGGGGAAATGCAAAAAAAAAAAAAACCAAAAACCTGTGAGATTCCATCTTATACCCATCAGAATGGCTAAAATCAAAACCCAATTGACTGCATATGCTGGCAAGGATGTGGAGAATGGGTAACAGTCCTCCATTGCTGGTGGGAGTGCAGACTTCAACAACCACTTTTTAAATCATTCTGGTGATATCTCAGAAAATTGGAATAGTTCTAATTCAAGGCCCAGGTATACCACTCCTGGGCATATACCCAAAAAATTTTCCACCAAACCAAAAAGATATTGGTTAAACTATGTTGAAGTTAATGGAAGGAAACTGTGTTTCATATCGTATTAGCTGGTCATATTAGAATCAAGGGTAAGATGTTTAGATTCATGAAAATGTGAGGCAAGGGGTTAATATTATAAAGTTAATTCTGGTGAGTCTAGGTTTGGGATAGAGCTCAATGGGTAGGGTACTTGTACTACATCCATGATGCCTTGAAGTTTATTCCATAGCACCATAAAAGTCAAGTGTAGTATCACCTGCTATAATCTCTGCACAGTAGAAGTCTTGGCAGAAAAATCAGAAGTTCAAAGTCTTCTTTTGCCACATGTCTACTTTGACGCTTGCCTGGGATACATGAGGATCTGTCACACACACACACACACACACACACACACACAAAACCTGTGATGACTGTGGATTATGAAATGCTCTTAGAGAAAGTGTAATTGTCTATTTATTGTAATGATGATAGTATAAGCTGATATAGGAAGTAGAGAAGACAGACATGTAGTGTGTTTATTAATTGTTAATTAATTAATTATTAATTAATTATTAATTAATAATTAATTCTGACTCTGTTAGTTACATCAAAATGTGCTCCATTAATTTCCATATCAGTATAGAGATAAATCATATTATAACTAACAGTCTTGTTATTAGAATTAATTGTAAATACTTTTAAGTACAATTTCAATTTTTATACTCCTTAATGTAGACATAAGGTTGTTGTATAATTCAAATGCTGATTTCTGTACCCCCTCATATCTGGTTTCAGTCCTTGTTCTGAGGAGCTCACCTCTTGGTGTTATATAAACTCTGCTCCCCAATTGTCCCCTGATATGCCAATAAAGCAGCTTACAATCAATCACTGATCAGGGGAGAGAATAGGGCCAGACTTCCTGGCCTCCAGGGAAGGAGGAGTTAAGGGAGGAGAAGGGGGATTAAGAAGAGGCAGAAGCAGGAGAGATGGGAGGAGATTCAGCTGAAGCAGAAAAGCCACAATGTGCAAGTCTTTCTGAGATTTACACTGGAGAGAAACCAGATTATTTTAATGGATTCAGAATAGAGTAATAGGGCTGGAGAGATGGCTCAGCCATTAAAGGCTAGGCTCACAACCAAAAATATAAGAATAGTGTAATAACTGCTCAGTTTTTGTGTTGCAAAACCTGTTTAACAAATAATATAAAGAGTCTGGTTAAGATGCAAACTGTAAAACTAACCCAACTGTAAAAAGTTACACTAACACTTAATATTGATATTCAGTTTTTGTACTTCTAAATATTTTAAATTTACATTTCTTGTCAGAAATATTATTTCCCCATTTCCATCTATTGTCTATTGTTTCTGCTAGTGTCTTCCTTTGATGTGTAAAAGTACTTTAGTTTTACACAGTATCATTTGCCAGATTTTTGCTTTTATTGATTGTCATTTCAGGTTCAGTCCAAAACAAATCATTGCCAAGGCCAGCACTAATGCCAAAATAAGCCTTTTCCCTATTTTAAAGGGAATCTCAGTCGTCTGGGACCTTTCCCCATGTAAATATAACTTTGCCACCATTTCAATCTCAGCCAACAGAATACATTCACCCCCCCCAAAAGTCCCACCTCCCCACTCCCATGGTTAACAAAAGCTTTCACCCATCTCAGAGTTTGGGAGACTTAACAGACTTAGAGGATAATTAGAGAAAATGGGAGAACCAAGACCATCGTGACATCTAAGCTAAAAATAAAGGATTCCTGGTCCACCAAACATGCTGCCTCAGAGCTGTGATTCTGCCTGAAGGTAGGCAAAGCCTTTCTCCAACTGTGCCAGCACTTTCCTGAGACTGCCATGTTTTCTCCCCTCAGAGCACTGGTCCTTCACTTGAGCAGAAGACCTGGATAGTATGGCAGTCTTCCAGTCTCACCTGGCACTCTAACAGCAGCCAGCAAGACCTCTCCTTATTCCCACCAGTAGATCAGAGGAAAAGCTGTGAGTTCCCTCTAGCCTGGCCCTGTATCCAGCAGGGCGTTAGAAGTGCAGCCTGATCTTGACCCCAAGACCTGGATACTCCCCCATATCCAGCCCAGTATGCCCCAACCAGTATGCTACAATGGCTACACTACACAAGAAGACCTACAGAGTAAACTAACTTAGGACCATGGGAGCTCACAGAGATTGAACAACCAACCAAAGAAGCATGCATGGGCTGGACCTAGACCCCTTACATAGGTCACCAAAGAGATGGATTCAAAATGGCCAAGGCCACATATAAACTTTGTTCAATTGAAACATTCTATCATTTCATATGATGAAAGCTGTCTTAGAAAAATATTTGAATTTAATTTTTTGATAATTTTATACATGGGTACAGTATTTATATCATTTCATCCTTTCTGTCTCTCTCTGTCTCTTTATTCCCCTTCCAACTCCTCGCATGCCCTCTCAACTTGATTTCCTTTTGAACCATTGTTATACATGTGAAGATATATATGTTTGTATATATGTATAATTTATTGAGTCCATTTAGTGTTGCTCATTTTGTACATGTGTTAATGGCTAAACATTTGAGATTGAATAATCTATCAGTTTGTCTCTGGAGAAAACAAATTCTCTTCTCACCCAGTATTCTTCTAGTGGTAGGATCTCATGCTGTCCATCATTGGTGGCCAATTACCTGGTATTGTCGTAATGTGGGCCTTTTCCCTCTTATATCTAGGAGACATTATCATACAGCAGGCATGATGATTCTTTGAGCCCTACAGGCCTCTGACCCCTTTTCCATGATGTTCCCTGAGTCTTAGGAATGGACTTTGTACCAGTTAGAGCTGGCTAGTCAGCAATACAAATGTATGTTCACATTTCAGGAGGCAAACAAGGGCAGTGGTAATACTTATGTCATTTGGGGAATCTCTTGAAGTCTGCTTAACATTAATTCCAGGGGCAGGATCCCTTTCCTGGCATTAATTTATTAAATAGTCAGTTGCTTTTGGGGAGACCATTTTCATCTGCTTGTAACTCCAGTTAAATTCCAAAACATGATTTTAATCTCACTGATATAATTCTGTGAGCATAGCACTATTACTTTTTAAAGGTGATATCTTATTATGTAGCCCAGGCTGAGGTTATCATGATCCTTCTGCAACAGCACCACCAGTCTTCCTCCTGGGATTACAGGTGTGCCATCACATCTACTCTGTTCAGTTCCTTTGCAACACTGATCCATTTTGATTACTGCTCAAGTTATTGTCCTAGGAAATCTAAATCACAAATGAAGCAAAGCAATGCCTTATCTATCAGTGAAAATGCCATAATACCTGCATACGCCAGCTGTGGTACACTGCAATCAATATGTAGCTTGCACTTAGGTACAATGCTAAAGACAAACACTGGGTTTCATTTCCAATGTGCACAGCATTCCTGATGAATCTAACACATTTTCTAATCAGAATGTTATTATGTATATTGAAGATAATTTTTGAGGTGTTATATATTGAACTCACACACTTGTACATAGTAGGCAATACTCAGTCACTAAACTATAACCTGAAATTAAGAAATAATTTTAAAATGGCAATTAAATTCATGAAATCTTTAGACATTCTAAGTCTGTATCAAAATGCTCCGTGAAACAAGAATAGTAAATTCAAATAGTTATATTGGCAAATATAACTGATATGAGGAAATATTGCTTTGGTTTATAATGGAAGTGTTCACTTCAGGGAACCATTCAATTAAATAGGCTCAGAGGAGAGATGATTTGAATCTTGAACAGCAACATGAAGTTCAGGTTTCTGAATTCCCCTACAGACCAAGTGTGTACTGGATTCCTGGAGGAAACAGAGTATATTTGGAGTACACTGACTCCATAGTCCTTTAGTTCATTTATTTATCTTTAATCTTTGTTCCATGTTGACCAATGGATCTGTGTAAAGCAAAGATTGGTAGTATAACCATCCAATGTTTTAGTCAGAATAAATCAGTCCTTGATCCAGTTTGTATGTGAAATGTCATCCATAGGCTCAAGTGATTGACATTGTAGCCCAGCCTGTCAGCATTTTGTGGGGAGCTTGTGAAACTGTCTGGAGATGGATCGTGGCTGGCTGAATTACTGTCATGTGGGCAATCTTGGGGGTACACCTAGTCTCAGTTTTTCTAGCACCTTCTGCTCTTTCATCTGTGGAGATGTGAAGGTGAACTATAAGTTCCTGACACTATGGACCACCAAGACTGAGTTTCTGAACTTTCTCAGCCAGACAAGACAGAACTCTATCCCCTGCGCCTGAACACATCCTTTCTTTCTGTTGGTTGAGCCAGGATTGTCACAATAGTGAAACAAGTGACTAATTGGACCCCAAACTGTAATAAAGTCATGGTGGTTATTAGTTTGAATTATCAAGGAGACCAACTAGAAAGATTTAGGGAGAGTGTTTCAATTGGGAAGATGTTTAAATTAGGCAGGCATGTCCATGGGTGATTATCTTGATTGGGAATTGATGAGAAGGACCTAGCCCATGGTGGGTGGCACCATAGCCTGTTTGGGTATCTGGGCTGTGTTTAACAGTATTGAGGGGACCTGAGTACTAAACAAACAGGTAACATGGGCTCATGTGTTTCTTTCTGCTCTTGTCTGTGAATGACAGCGGTCTCAAGCTCCTGCCTCTGTGACTGCCCTAGTAATGTACAGTGACTGGGAACTGTAGGTTGGACATAACTTTACTCTCTATGTTGCTTTGTGTCAGGACACTAGCACAGCAACAAATGAACCCACAACACTTCTAATAGTTACAGGCACATACTTCTTAAACTGCTTCTTTCACACTCTGTTTATGTCAGTGAAATGCAAAATTAATTGAACAGGACTGATTAGTCCAAGGCAGTGAAAGAAATTGTTCTTTTTTTTTCTTATTTTGTGTTTTTCAGTTTTACAGCTGCCAGTCTACTAATGCCAAGGCACTATGTATTTTTTTAATTTAATCTTATTTTAAAAAATTTTTATCCACTTTACAGCCTGATTGCAGCCCCCTTCCTCCTCTCTTCCCAGTCCCACCCCTACACCCCCATTCCTTTATTCCCTTATTCTCAAAGAAGTGGAGGGTTTCCAGGGGTACAAACCCACCCTGGTACATTAAAATGCAGAAGGACTATACACATCCTCTCCAACTGAGGCCACACAGGAAGCCTAGCTATGTGAAAGGGATCCAAAGACAGACATTAGAGTCAGAGATGGCCCCTGCTCTAATTGTTAGGTGACCCACATGAAGAACAAGCTGCATATCTGCTACAGATGTGTAGGGGGCCTAGGTCTAGACCATGCATGCTCTATGGTTGGTGGTTCAGACTCTGTGAACCCCCATGGACCCATCTTAGTTTACCCTGTAGGTCTTCTTGTTGTATCATTGGATCCCTCAATCCTTCCCCCTACTCTTCCATAAGACACTCTGAGCTCTGCCTATTTGGCTCTGGGTCTTGGCATCTGTTTCCATCAGCTTCCGAATAAAGCCTCTCAGAAGATAGTTATGCTAGACTACTGCCTGTAAGCATAGCAGAGTATCATTAATAATATCAGGGGCTGGCTATCTCCCATGAGGTAGGTTTCAAGTTTGGCTAGTCATTGGTTGGTCATTCCCAGGATCTCTGCTCCATCCTTACCCCTTGCACTACTTGTAAGCAGGACAAATTTTGGGTGGAAGATTTTGTGGGTGACTTGGTGCCATTCTCCCTCCACTGGACATCCCACCTGACAACAGGAGGTGGCCTCTTCAGACTCCATATTCCCTTCTGGTAGAAGTCTTAGCTAGGATCACCTCCATACACTCTCAAAAGCCTCCTGCCATCCAAGAGATGGCCCCCCACACTGAATTCTGTGTTCTCTCCCCCGGCCTTCTCCCCTCCGAACTCCAGATACTCACCCTGTCCACACCCTATCTCTCTTCAACCCAGTTCTCACCCTCCATCTACTTCAGATGTCTACTTTATTTCTTCTTCTGAGTGAGATTCAAGCATTCTGTCTTGGGCCCACCTTTTAAAGTAGCATTTTTGGGTCTGTAGATTGTAGCCTTGTTATCCTGTACTTTATGGTTAATATCCATTTAACATATGTGTATTTCTGTGTCTGGGTTACCTCACTCGGGATGACATTTTCTAGTCCCATCCATTTGCCTGAAAATTTCAAGATGTCCTTGTTTTTAATAGCTGAGTACTATTCTACTGTGTAAATGTATCAGATATTCTTTATCCATTCTTCTTTTATAATTTATTTTTTATTGCTTCAAGTTACATCTCAATCACAATCCCCTCCCTACTCCACCCTCCTGTCCCACCCTCCCACCCTCTTCCCCCTGAAGTCCCTATCCTCTCCCCTCTTTTTTTAAGTTTAAGATATATCTTTTCCCCCCAACAGCTCCCCCTTTCAGTTCAACAAATGGTTCTTTCTCTTATAGCAATAAATAAAATACTAAACAACAGAAATAAATAGGCCACAATTATGAGAGCTATATGGCTTAGCATACATCTCCAATGTCCCGTCCATATGTATTTGGCACCTGACTTTAACATTCTACTATCTAACCATCTCCATAAGTTTGAAGTTCTATATCTAACTCAGCTTTCATACTAACTTGCATCACAATTTTAAAAATATCTTCTTAGATCCAGAACACCCTCTTGATTCCTAAACAACTCAAAATTTAACTATGAGACTCTAGCTATCTGTTCTTCAACCACCTCAGAGAACTGAGAGGGATAAATATACCTGATTATATAGGAAGTGCAGGGCCTGCAGCTTCCAAAATTAAGAAATGACATACCAGTGGCTGCCTGGACAGTTCCCATTTTCTATCCATACATTACAGCATCAATCTTCAGCCATTTGGCCCTGTTTCTCTGACAGACATTGATTGTAGAGCACGAATTATGAAGAACTTGCCTACCCTGTCTTGGCAGAGCTAGGCTGTCGACTTACCTGCTTCCAAGTTTTGTCCTCTTTGGACAGCATTGTGTCTACAGTTGAAGCAAGAGGTTTTTCTTGCCAAGAGATAGGCTTGCCACTAATTCAACAATCTCCCACTGGAGATTCTTCGATGCTCATCTTCTACTTGGAGTAGAATACGGGGTGCTGTCAGGAGCTGACATGTCTCAATATCAAAAAATCTTAAGTTAAGAAAACATCTTTGAATGCCGTATTCTGCAGATCTCTTGAGGTTTTAGAAAACCCCCTATCTATCTCTTATATTTAGATAAGCAAATGTTGCTTGTCTCTTAGCAACTTGATTTCCGATTAGCTTAGAAAATAACTGTGATAGACTGTCATAGTACCTAACAAAATGACACGTTTGCATGACTATTAGTTTGCATTTCTTAATTATCCTAAACAGTTTATGGCAGTTGGTAACAAAAGGCCGAAAATTCATATTGCATTTTTAAGCATTACTAGGTACAATACTTTTAAAAAGCGTTACCCTTAATTTTGTATCAATATTCAAAGATCAATACCAATGTGGCCAAATATAATCTTAATTTTGTATCAACATACAAAGATTAATACCTATGTATCCCAATATAATCTTAATTTTGCATCAATATACAAGGATCAATACCATTGTGGCCAAATATAATCTTAATTTTGTATCAATATACAAAGATCAATACCAATGTAGCCCAATACAATCTTAATTTTGCATTAATATACAAAGATCAATACCAATTTAGTGAAATGTAATATTAATTTTGTATCAATATACAAAGGTATAAGGGAATATTCAATAATCTGTCATTTTTTCTTGATCTTTCCTATATTATGTCTATATCCCATTTTTTCTCAAGTCTGTCCACTCCTATATAGGAGAGAAAGAAGGATACAGAAAAGAAAAAGAGAGAAGTCCCTGGGTCTAACCTCCAAAACCCATTTAACAAGACCATTTAACAGCTTGTAGTCCCTTCCCCAAAATAACAAGATTTTCTATTATCCATCAAATGACCAAAGAGGGGGGAACACCCTCCCCACCTTCTAGGGATGGGACGTCGCTCTGTTAAAGTGACTACCTACTGATTTGGGACATAGTAAACCTGTTTGGGGCCCAAATAAAAATTGAAAAATGATTAAAAATGTTAATAGAATCAAATGATGTTCAGTCCTTTTGTGCTCAGCTATTTAAATGTCCTAAGAAGTTCATAGACAGAAGCTGAACTTTACTGGAGTTCCGACTGGAGCAGTCTGTGGAGCTGAACAATCTTAGCGATTTTGAGTTGTTGTGATTGTAGACTTTTGAAAAACAGCTATTGAGGAAGTCTGCAAGGCTGGATCATCTGAGCTACTTGTCTTCTTTGTTGTCTCATCTGTTTTCTTCTGAGGTTTCCGTTGTCCAGTTATCCCTGTATTCCTTGGATGGATGGTTTAAATCTCCTGGAAAGATAAGAACACACCTTGCCCTAATCCTAACTCTGGGACACTACCTTTTTTGGGGGGGGGATCAGGTAATATTTTTCTTGGAGCAAATTGTTTTTTTGACAATATATAAAGGACAATTTGTTTGAATTGCAGCATGCGTTTTGTAAGTAGCTTTTAAACTTAAATCCTTCCAAATCCTATGTGCCTTTCTCTGAATTCTAAATATTGGGATCAAAGACATGTGGTTCCCAACTGATGGGATTAATGATGTGCTCCACCACCCCTGGCTTAAGGCTTTCTCTATTTAGAGCTTGTTTCGTGTCAGTCTGACCTTGAGCTCTGAGATCTGCCTGTTTCTGTCTCTAGTGTGTTGGGATTAAGGGTGTATTCTTCTCAAATGATGGGATTAAGGGTGTGCACCATCACCACCCTGTTCCTTGTAACTTTAGAATTTATAAGACAACTAACTCTATAGTGATCCTCCTGTTTCTGCTGGAGTTAAAGGCATGGGCTAACACCATGCATTTCATGTGTTTTACCTTAGCTCCAAGTTTTTTCAACTCTTGGAGGTTCAGAAAACCAGGTTAAACAGCAGTAACCTTTAATTTATTTACAGTATTTATTTTAAACCTGTTGCCTGCTTTTTAATGACAAACCATGAAAATATCCTATACATCTACAAAAAAAAACCCCAAAAACTTTTAAGCTGCTATCAAGTTTGTGTAATCTATGTGGCCACCTGCAGTCTAACATTCTAATCTGAAATTAAGGCTATTTTCCTTTCATGCCAGTAAGGCAAGTATACCTTTGGTAAACTATAGTTTGAAAATTTTATATTGTATTTTTATTATATTTTTAAAGAGTATTAACTCTTTTCTTAAAAAAGTATTATTTACTTATAGAACATAGTTCCCTCCCTCCTCCCCTCCTGGCCCCTCCCTTCCTCTCTCCTTCCCTCCCTCCTTCTCTCATTCCCTCCCTCTATCCCTCTCTTTATCCCTCCCTCCCTCCTTGTTCTTCTACTTGGTACTCTCCTTCTCCTCAGATGAGGTGGGCCCTCACATATCATACTCCCTCAGATCTTGTGTCATGTGAGGGTCAAGAGCTTCCACTTGTACTGGAGGCACACCATCTAGGGTATGGTGTTGCACTAACCTGCAGCAGATTCCATGACTCACTGGTGGGTAAAATTTTTCCTAGGATAGATATGTTAGGTTCCTATCTATTTGGGTGTATATGTTGTAGGATAGTTATCCTGTGATGTATGGTTGATATCCACTTATAAGACAACACATACCATGTTTATCTTTCTGGGACTGAGTCAGCTCACTTAGGATGAGCTTTTCTAGATCCATCCATTTCTTTTCGAAATGCATGATTTCCTTATTTCTGATAGCTGTGTACTATTCCATTGTATAAATGTACCACAGGTTTTTGTTTTGTTTTGTTTGGTTTTGTTTTTATCCATTCTTCAGTTGAAGAGAATCTGAGTTGTTTACAGTTTCTGGCTATTATAAATAAAGCTGCTATGAACATTGTTGAGGCAATGTCCTTGTGGTTTCATTTAGAATCTTTTGGATATATGCCGAAGAGTGGTATGGTTGGTTCTTGAGGTAGAATTATTCTCAATTTTCTAAGATATCTCCAGATTGATTTCCAAAGTGGTTGCACAAGTTTCCAGTCCCACCAGCAATGGGGGAGTGTTCCCCTTTCTCCACATCCTCACCAGCATGTGCTATCATTTGAGTTTTTGACCTTAGCCATTCTGACAGGTGTGAGATGGAATCTCAGAGTTGTTTTAAGTTGCATTTCCCTGATGACTAAAGATGTTGAACATTTCCTCAAATGCCTCTCAGCCTTTAGAGATTCCTCTTCTGTGAATTCTCGGTTTAGCTCTGTACCCCATTTATTGATGGGATTATTTGATGTTTTTTGGTGTTTAATTTCTTCAGTTCTTTATATATTTTGGATATTAGCCCTCTGTCGGATGTTGGGTTGGCAAAGATCCTTTCCCAGTCTGTAGGCTGCCGTTTTGTTCTAAGGACAGTGTTCTTTGCCTTACAGAAGCTTTTCAATTTAATAAGGTCCCATTTATTGATTGTGTGTTTCAGTGCCTGAGCTATTGGTGTTCTATTCAGGAAGTTGCTACCAGTGCCAATGAGTCCAAGGCTTTTCCCCACTTTCTCTTTTATTAATGTTAGTGTGTCTGGATTTATGTTGAGATCCTTGATCCACTTAGACATAAGTTTTGTACAGGGTGATAATTATGGATCTATTTGCATTCTTCTATATGTTGGCATCCAGTTAGACCTGCACCTTCTTCTTATTGAAGATGCTTTCCTTTTTCCATTGTATGTTTTTGGCTTCTTTGTCAAAAATTAAGTGACCGTAGGTGTGTGGGTTTATTCCTGGGTCTTCGATTCGATTCCATTGGTCAACTGGTCTGTTTCTATACCAGTACTATGCTGTTTTTATTACTATTGCCCTGTAGTACAGCTTGAAATTCAGGATGGTGATACCTCCAGATGTTCTGTTATTGTACATGATTAGTTTAGCTATTCTGAGTCTTTTGTTATTTCATATGAAGTTGAGAATTGTTTTTTCCAGATCTTTAAAAAACTGAGTTGGTATTTCGATAGGAATCACATTGAATCTGTATATTGCCTTTGGTAAGATGTCCATTTTTATTATGTTGATCCTACCCATCCATGAGCAAAGGAGATCTTTCCATCTTCTGATATCTTCAATTTCTTTCTTCAGGGACTTGAAGTTATTATCATACATGTCTTTCACTTGATTGGTTAGAGTTACCCCCAGGTATTTTATATTCTTTGTGGCTATTGTGAAGGGTGTTGATTCCCTTATTTCCTTCTCAGCCCATTTATTTTTTTGTGTAAAGAAGGGCTACTGATTTTTTTTTGAATTGATTTTGTATCCAGCCACCTTGCTGAAGTAGTTTATCAGCTGTAGGAGTTCTCTGGTGGAATTTTTGGGGTCACTTATGTACACTATCATATCATCTGCAAATAGGGATACTTTGACTTCTTCCTTTCCAATTTGTATCCCCTTGATCTCCTTTAGTTTTCTTATTGCTCTAGCTAAAACTTCAAGTACTATGTTGAAGAGATATGGAGAGAGTGGGCAGCCTTGCCTTGTCCCTGAGTTTAGAGGAAATGCTTTAAGTTTCTCTCCATTTAGTTTGATGTTGACTATTAGCTTGTTGTAAATTACCTTTATTATGTTTAAGTATGGTCCTTGTATGCCTGATCTCTCTAAGACTTTTAACATGAAGGGGTGCTGTATTTTGTCAAAAGCTTTTTCAGCTTCCAATGAGATGATCATGTGGTTCGTTTCTCTCAGCTTGTTTATGTGGTGGATTACATTAATGGATTTTCTAATGTTGAACCACCTCTGCATCCCTGGGATGGAGCCTACTTGATCATGGTGTATGATAATTTTGATGTGATCTTGGATCCGGTTTGCAAGGATTTTATTAAGTATCTTTGCATCCATGTTCATAAGGGAAATTGGTCTGAAATTTTCTTTCTCCGTTGGGTCTTTGTGAGGTTTAGGTATCAGGGTGACTGTGGCCTCATAGAATGTGTTTCACAGTATTCCTTCTGTTTCTATGCTGTAGAAGAGTTTGAAGAATATTGGTGTTAGCTCTTCTTTGAATGTCTGGTAGAATTCTGTGATGTAACCATCTGGCCCTGGGCTTTTTTTTTTTTGGTTGGAAGACTTCTAATGACTTCTTCTTTTTACTTAAGGGTTATAGGACTGTTTAATTTGTTTACCTGTTCTTGATTTAACCTTCGTAGGTGGGATCTATCAAGAAAAGTGTCCATTTTTTTTTTTTTTTTTTTTTTAGATTTTCCAATTTTATGGAGTACAAGTTTTTGAAGTAGGACCTAACGATTCTTTGGATTTCCTCAATGTCTGTTGTTATTTCCCCCTTTTCTGATTTTGTTGATTTGGGTATTTTCCCTTTGCCTTTTAGTTAGTTTAGCTAAGGGCTTGTCTATTTTGTTGATTTTCTCAAAGAACCAACTCTTGGTTTTGTCGATTCTTTGTATTGTTCTTTTTGTTTCTAAGTTGTTGATTTCAGCCCTGAGTTTGATAATTTCCTCTCCTCTGCTCCTCTTGGGAGTGTTTGCTTCTTTTTGTTCTAGCTCTTTCAGGTGTACTTTTAGGTGGCTAGTATGGGAACTCTCCAGTTTCTTTTTGAAGGCACTTAGTGCTATAAACTTTCCTCTTAGCACTGCTTTCAATGTGTCCCCTAAGTTTGGGTATGTTGTGCCTTCATTTTCATTGAGTTCTAAGAAGACTTTAATTTCTTCTTTTATTTTTTCTCTGACCCAGAGGTCATTGAAGAGAGAGTTGTTCAGCTTCCATGTTTTTGCAGACTCTCTGTTGTTTTTGTTATTGTTGAAGTCTAGCTTTATTCCATGATGGACTGATAAGTTATAAGGGGTAATTTCAATTTTTCTGTATCTGTTGAGGCTTGTTTTGTGACCAAGTATATGGTCAATTTTTGAGAAGGTTCCGTGAGGTGCCAAGAAGAAAGTGTATTCTTTTGTTTTGGGGTGAAATGTTCTGTAGATATTAATTAGGTCCATTTGATTTATGACATCTGTGAGGTTCATTATTTCTCTGTTTGGTTTCTGCATCGTTGATCTGTACAGTGGTGCGAGTGGTGTGTTGAAGTCTCCCACTATTAATGTGTAAGGTTCAGTGTGGGATTTGAGCTTCAGTAGTGTTTCTTTAATGAATGTGGGTGGTCTTATATTTGGGGCATAGATGTTCAGCATTGAGATTTTATTTTGGTGGATTTTTCCTTTGATGAGTATGTAGTGTCCTTCCCCATCTCTTTTGATTAATGTTGGTTGAAAGTCCGATTTGTTGCATACTAGAATTGCCACTACTGCTTTTTTTCTTGGGTCCATTTGCTTGGTATATCTTTTCCAGCCCTTTACTTGGAGATAATGCCTATCTTTTTTTGCTGAGGTGTATTTTTGTAAGCAGCAGAATGTGGGGTTCTGTTTTTGCATCCATTTTGCTAGCCTGTGTCTTTTTATTGAGGAATTGAGCCCATTGATGTTGAGAGATATTAATGACCAGTGATTGTTACTTCCTGCCATCTTGATGTTGTTGGAAATAGTGTGTGAGTGAGCTTCTCTTCTTTTAGTTTTGCTATAGGCATGCTATTTGCTTCCTGTGCTTTCTTGTGTATAGTTAACCTCTTTGGGTTGGAGTTTTCCTTCCAACATCTTCTGTAGAGCTGGATTTGTGTATAGACATTGTTTGAATTTAGCTTTGTCATGGAATATCTTGTTTTCTCCATCTATGTTGATTGACAATTATTCAGGGAATAGTAGTCTGGCCTGGCATTTGTGGTTATTTAGGGTCTGCAAGATGTTCTGTCCAGGCCCTTCTGGCTTTTAGAGTCTCTGAAGAAAAGTCAGGTGTGATTCTGATAGGTTTGCCATTATATGTTACTTGACCCTTTTCTCTAGCCGCTTTCAATATTTTTTCTTTGTTCTGTACATTTAGTGTTTTGATTATTATGTGGCAGGAAGATTTTCTTTTCTGGTCTAATCTATTTGGAGTTCTGTAAGCTTTTTGTACAGTTATAGGTATCTCTTTTTTTAGATTTGGGAAATTCTCTTCAATGATTTTGTTGAAATACTTTCTGGTCCATGGAGCTGGGACTCTTCTCTTTCTTCTATTCCTATTATTCTGAGATTTTTGTCTTTTCATTGTGTCCCTGAGTTCCTGAAGTTTTTGTGTCAGGACTTTTTTATATTTTACATTTTCTTTGACAGATGTATCAATTTCTTCAATTTTATCCTCTGAGCCTGAAATTCTTTCTTCCATTTTTTGTATTCTGTATCTTGTATCTGGTGATGCTAGTATCTGTAGTTCCTATTCTTTTCTTAAGGTTTTCCAGTTCTATGGATGTCTGGGATTGGATTTTTCTTCATTGCTTCAACTTCCCTTTTCCTGTCTTCCATTCCTTTAAGCGCTTTATTCATTTCCATCACCTCCTTTGCAGTACTTTGTTGTTGCTCTCTGAGGTATTTGATTTCCTCCCTTAAGCCTTTTATTATTAATATAGACATAGGATTAAGGTTATTTTCCTTTGTTTTAATTGTGTTAGGATGTCCAGAGTTGTCTGGACATTATTGCTAGGATCTGGAGACATCCTATTGTTTTTTTTTTTTTATACCATGTTCTTGCATTGACCTTTTGTCATCTGATTGACCCTCGTGTTTCTGTTTGTTTCTTTTGTCAGCTGACCTTGGTGCTCAGGAAAACTCCCTGCCCCGGGGTTGGCTGTTCCTGAGATCCTCGTGTTTACCTCCAGATGGTGGGCAGGTTCCTGTAATAGACTGGCTCTCATAGAGGACCGTAGCTGCCACTCTCCTCAACTGCTTGTGACCCAATTGGACCAATATAGAGGGGATTGGAGTGGGGAGAGGCCTATCATCTGAGGACCAGGTAGCTGGCAGGTCTCCTCAGAAAGGCAGGTAGAGCTGTGGTTGGGTCTGTGTTCTCCTCTCACTGACACAGTCATTCTGGCTCAGCAGCTAGGCTGACAGGGCAGGCAGGGAGCTCCACCCAAGACAGGTGCTGGCCTCAGTGTGCCTGTTGCTGACTGCCTCAGATGCTTGGGTGCTAGGATGAGTGACCCACCCGCCCCAGTATTTGTGGAGAACACACAGTTGCGGGCTCTGTTTGCAGTCAGTCTTGGATCCTAATTGCTTTGCTGTGACTGGGTTAGGTCTCTTCCTCTCAGCTACAGAGCACACTGTGCTGCCATGTTGGAAACTCCAGAAGAAGAAAAAAATCTCACTTACCCATGCTCTTGTGGTGCGGCTGTTTTTCCCTCTTGGGTGTACAGGTCCATGTGCAGGCTGGATATCACACAGACAGGCGGGGCCACTGATTTAGGCTGGAACCATGTGCTGGATCTGCTCCTGGGCTAGATCTTCTCTAGCCAGAACTCCTCTCCAGACCAGTGACTGAGCTGGCTGATCTTGGGGGGGGGGGGGGGCGATCCCGGGAACTGTGTGAGCTGTTTTACCTGACGTCCAGTCTCAGTATTCGCCGTGGGAATTCAGACACCATCTGTGTTTCACAGTCAGCTAAGGGACCTCACATTCACTCCACAGTGACTAATCTCATTCACCTACTACTTAGAAGCACTGCTCTATGGTTGGCACCATCTTGGATCTTCCTCTTTATCCATTCTTCACTGAGGGACATCAAGGCTTCTTCCAGTTTCTGGCTATTGTAAATAAAGCTGGTATGAACATCAACGAGCAAGTGTCCTTTTGGTATGTATGGTGGAGCATCATATGGTCAGGAGTGGTATAGGTGGGTCTTGAGGTAGAACTATTTCCAGTTTTCTGAGAAATCACCAGATTGATTTCCACAGTAGTCATGCAAGTTTGCACTCCCACCATCAATAGAGGAATGTTCCTTTTGCTCCACATCCTTGCTAGCCATTTGTTGTTGCTTGAGTTTTTGATCTTAGCCATTCTGATAGGTAGAATCTCAGTCATTTTGCTTTGCATTTCTCTTATGACTAAGAATGTTGAAAATTTCTTTAAGTGATTCTCAGCCATTAGAAGTTTCTCAGTAGGCAGGCATGGTGGTACACCCTTTAATCCCAGCACTCTAGAGGAAAAGGCAGGCAGATCTCTGTGAGTTCAAATCCATCCTTGCCTACAAAGTGAGTCTAGGACAGCCAGATAATACAGAGAAACTCTGTCTCAAAAAAAAAAAAGAAAGAAAGAAAGAAAAAAGAAAAGAAAAAAAAGAAAAAAGAAAAAAAGAAAAAGAAAAGGATGTTTCTGTGTTGAGAATTCTGTTTAGCTCTGTATTCCATTTTCCAAGAGGGCTATTTGGTTTGTGTTTAATTTCTTGAATTCTTTATATATTTGGTAGATTAGCCTTCTGTCAGATGTAGGGTTGGCGAAGATCCTTTCCAATTCTGTAGGCTGCCGTTTTGTCCTATTGACAGTGTCCTTTGCCTTACAAAAGGCAATATACAGCATGCTGATAGACAACATCAAATTAACTGCAGAGAAGCTTAATGAAATTTCACTAAAATCAGGGACAAGTCAAGGCTGCCCACTATCTCTATATCTATGCAATATAGTACTTGAAGTTCTAGCTAGAAAAATAAGACAAATAAAGGAGGTCAAGGGGATACAAATAAGAAAGGAAGGAGTCAAAGTATTGATAGTTACAGATGATATGATAATTATACATTTAGTTACCCCAAAAATTCTACCATGCAACTGAAGGGGCTGATAGGTTAATATAAGTTAGATTTAGTGAATACTTA
>CAJQZJ010031998.1:1234698-1261426 GCA_907164525.1 Lophiomys imhausi | reverse complement strand
TTTAGTAATAAATAAGTGTTAAATAATAATTTAAAGGCTCGGCTACATGCAACTACTAATAAACACTTTCAGCAAAGTGGCTGGATAGAAAATTAACTTGAAAACAACAGTAGCTCCCATTTATACAAAAGATAAATGGGCTGAAAAAGAAATTAGGGAAACAACGCCCTTCATAATAACCACAAATAACATAAAACATCTTGATGTAACTGTAAGCAAGCAAGTGAAAGAAATGTATGACAAAAACATGAAGTCTCTGAAAAAGGAAAGAAATCAAAGAAGATATCAGAAGATGGAAAGATCTCTCAGGCTCATGGATTGGTAGGATTAACATAGAAAAAATAGCCATCATACCAAAAGCAATCTACATTCAATGCAATTCCCATAAAAATTCCAACACAATTCTTAACAGATCTGAAAAGTGTAATTCTCAACTTCATATGGAAACATAAAATACCCAGAATAGCTAAAAGAATTCTTTACAATAAAAGATCTTCTGGAGGTAAAACAATCCCTATTTTCAAGCTGTGCTGCCAAACAATTGTAATAAAAACTGCATGGTATTGACATAAAAACAGATAGGTAGATAAATGGAATCTAATCAGAGATCCAGAAGTAAATCCACACACCTACAGGAATGTGATTTTTGAGAAAGAAGCAAAAACCATATAATGTAAAACAGAGAGCATCTTCAACAAATGGTGTTGGTCTAACTGGATGTCTGCACATAGAAGAATGCAAATAGATCCATATTCATCACTGAGCACAAAACTCAAGTCCAAGTGGCTCAAAAACCTCAACGTAAAACAGGAGACAGTAAACCTTCTAGAATATAAAGTAGGGAATAACCTTGAATGCGTTGGTACAGGAGACAACTTTCTGAATAGAACACCAGTAGCTCAGACACCAAGATCAAGAACTAAGAAACGTAACCTCCTGGAACTGAAAGGCTCAATAATCTTAAGAGATGCATTGAGATCTTTTACTCACAAGATACCTTCTACAGACAAAAATGTTCAACATTCTCTAATCCTATGATAGATAAACAATGAAACAAATATCATCTTGTAATTAACACTTGTTGATCTTGTGAGATGAGTGATAACCAGGAGACTTGAAAATTCTTAAAGGAGGTATCTTTATTTCTTAAAAGACTATCCATAAGTAATTTGTAAAAGCATTCTGAATTATAGTAAATTATCTTTGATTGTACTATTAGGTGTCACTGAGAATACACTCTAAGTTCCCCATGAGAAAGAGGAGTATTAGGCTAAGGTTATTAGAAAGAAAGAAAAAAAGAGAAATAATTGCACCTAATTGAGCTCTCATTCTTGTAAAAATAGCAGTACATTTTTTTTTTTTTTGCAATTGGGGCAGTCATATGTCACACTTATCTACTCTGTAGGTATTATTGAGTTGCTGTATCAGAATCTCAGATGTATTTTAACTATCCATCTCCTAGGCTTGTTAGATTTATTAAATTCAGCTCTTCAGATAAGTCTCCACTTCTACATTTCTAAAATGCACCTCAATATGATACCCCACGTATAGCTTAGAACTAAAGAACCAGACACCATTGCTTTAGTCTTGTCTCACAGTCATTCAACCAAATCCCTTCTTTATTTCGAGATTTAGGCATAAGAAGAAGCCAGAGACAAGGCAGTTACTGAAGACTTCATTTAATTTCCCTACATATGATGAGCCAGTAAACAAAAATGCAACTAGGTTTCATCAAACAAAAATGTGAAGTAACATATCTCACCCTCTGAGAAATGCATTGTAGATTGGAGAGCAACATTTAGGCTCTCATCGGAGCAGTTAGATCAGCAATAATGTATATATTATTCTTATACATTATATAGAATTGGAGACTAGTGCAAGATTTGAATACTTCTCTGAATTCAACAGAAACATCTCACATCTATTTCCCATGAGTTATATCCTCATTCCAAGCATTTAAATAAAATGTGTTCCTGAAATCGTTGACTTAAACTACCTTCACAAGAGGTGGTGCATGCCGATTGTCAAGAAGAGCATCTCTCTCATATTAGACAGTCTGATATCCTCAGATTCCTACTAAAATTGGCTCTAGGTAAGCTTCTAACTTAGTACTTTTCTTAAAGAGTTTTATGCCCCAAATTAAAGAGCATCATATCAACACAAACAGTGGAAAATATTCCAAATTGACAATCTGTTCTCAATATTGGCATGCATTTATATAGTTTCCACGTTGCCCTCATCTTGAAGTTCCTTATGATTTTACCCTACTATTTTTGTTTTCTCAACCTTACTGTTGAGAAATAAATGTGTATGCATAACTTTGCCAATATCAAGATTTCAGTTTTCAGTGTTTTTGTTTCATTTGAGTTCCAAGATATAGCTTATTTTAAAGACAAGTGTTGCTTTCTTTTATCACTCTTTACTGTATAGAAAAGAGTGGTGAAAAATATTGATAAAGAAGAATTATACTTTTCATACCTTAAGTGTTTTCATGAGTATTTGCTATGACTACAAACAAGAACTATTCTTTAATAATTCTTTCAACAAATAAACATTTATTTTCACCTTATTTTAACATCAGTTTTTTGAAAGTTCCATAAAATTATTTTGCCCACACCCAGCCTTCTGCCTGCACTCCTTCCTTGCTCCACCCACCTTCTCTACCCACTCAACTTTCTATTTTCAATGATAGAAATTTCCCCCCCCAAGTTTCTGGAATCATTGAAAAGACTGCGAGAGCCAGAGAAAGTGGATGACCACAAGGAAACAGTGTCTTCTGGACATAACAGGACAATGTTCATATGAACTCACAGCCAATGTGACAACACACACAGATCCATGCAGACTCAAGCCAATCAAAATTTTATTGTGGAGACAGGAAGTTAGTTTGAAGTCCCACCTCTAGCTGAGGAGCTTTTGACAATTGATAGTAGTGGGAGAAAGAGAGTCATTTTTATTTAAGAGTGTGGCCCCTAGCAGGCTGACCAAACCCCATGAGTATATGAGCTGTGCAAACTAGTCTTAGCTGGTGCATTAAAAAACTACGACAATGCATAGATGTTTAGATGAATACCAATCAAATGATTTCTAATGTATAGGGCATAGGGAATGCCCTATACATTAACTCATTAAAACACATGTTAAACTACTTGTTAGTTTTCAAATACTTTGGGATTTAATTTAGATCATATTTACCTTTCTGGTTTCCTCTATGTTACTTCCAAATTTTAGAAGACAGGCAGCAATCTGGGGGATATTGCTATAAACTGTGTTGTGCAAAGCTATTTCCCCACTCTTGTCTTTAATGTTGGGATTTTCTTAGTGTTTTAATAGAAATGTAATGACTTCCATTTTCATATTTGGTACAGCCTGTAGATATTGTAACAAAAAATACTGTCAATTCAAAGAATTCAACATAGACTTTTCACCATGATTTATAATTGAGATACTTCCATTTTCATTCTAAACATTTAGAGAATCCTCCATGCCAATCCCCTACCTGCCTGATCCACTTGGGACATAGCCAGCAGAGGTGAGCTGCACACTGTCCCTGATCCCCATGGCCCACCTTCTGGAGGAGGCATGAAGGCGGCTCCAGGAACATCCAAATTAGACCCTCCTCCAGGCAGATTCTCTGCATGTCTGGACCACCTGGAGAACAGCCATCAGAGGTGAGCTGCTCTCTGTCTTCTGAGCTTCATTATCAGGCCCACTGCTCTGCCTCCTTTCTCTGGGAGGCCCAAGGGACCCCAGGAACTTTCTACCTCAGGCACAGCCAGCAGAAGTGAACTTACTACTGTTCCCTGAGATCCATTTTCAGGCCCAAGGCTTTGCCTGACTCCCTGAAGATTCCTGCATCAAGAACATCCAGCCAACACTAGGCATAAAGGCCAGTGTAAGAACATAAAAAAAATACAGTGAGAAATACAGGAAAATAAAATCAAACAGGTGAAGAAAATGAATAAAACTGTCCAAGAAATGAAAATGGAAATGGAAGCAATAAAAATGAAACAAACTCAGGGAATCCTGGAGATGGAAAACCCAGGGAAGAGAACGGAGACAACAGATACCAGCACCTGAACACAAGAGATGGATGAGAGAATATGAGGCACAGGAGATAGAATTGAAGAAATGTATATGTTGTTCAAAGAAAATGTTCAATATAGAAAGTTCCTGACACAAATCCTTCAAAAAATCTGGGACACTATAAAAAGACTTAACCTAAGAATAATAGGAATACAAGAAGGAGAAGAAACCTAACTCAAAGGCCCAGAAAATATTTTCAACAAAATTATAAAAGAGAATTTCCCTAACCTAAAGAGATGCCTGTAAATGTATAAGAAACTTGCAGAACACCAAATAGACTGGACCAGAAAAGAAAATCTTTCAACACATAATAATGAAAACACTAAATGTACAGAACAAAGTAAGAATATTAAAAGCCACAAGGGAGAAAGGCCAAATAACATATAAAGGCAGACCAATTAGAATTACACCAGACTTCTCAACAGAGACCTTAAAAGCCAGAGGGGTCTGGGAAGATCTCTTAGAGTCTCTAAGAGACCATAGATGTCAGTACAGACAACTATAACCGTGAAAATTTTCAATCACTATAGTTGGAGAAAACAAGATATCCCTGACAAAATTAAATTTAAACAATATCTTTCCATAAATCCAGCCTTACAGAGGATATTAGAAGAAAAACAAGGAGCTTAACTAAAATAACACACACACACACACACACACACACACACACACACACACACACAGGAAATAAACACAGGACCAAAACCAAAAGAAGAAAAACACACACACATACACACACTACTACTACCACCAACACTAAATAACAGGAACTAACAATCATTGGTCATTAATATCCCTCAACATCAATGAATTCAATTTACAAATAAAAAGATACATGCTAACAGAATGGATGCGAAAACAGTATCTATCATTCTACTGTATGATAGATCTCACTTCAGCAACAAAGATAAGATATTACATCAGAGTAAAGACCTGGAAAAAGGTTTGCAAAGCAAAGAGACACAAGAAACAAACTGGAGTAGCCATTCTAGTATCTAAGCAGTAATCTTTCAACCACAAGAAATCAATAGAGATGGAGAAGAACACTTCATACTCATCAAAGGACTAATTCACCAAGATGAAGATGACATCTTAATTCTAAACACCTATGCCCCGAATGGAACAGCATCCACATTTGTAAAGTAAATATTACTCAAGCTTAAATCACACATTGAACCCCACACCATTAATACTGGAAGGCTTCAACACCCCACTCTCACAATGGACAGATCATCAAGACAGAAACTAAACAGAGAAATAATGAAATTAATAGACATCATGAGTCAAAAGAACCTAACAGATATCTGCAGAACATTTCATTCACACAAAAGAATATACCTTCTTCTGAGCACCTCATGGAACCTTTTCTAAAACTGACCACAAAGCAAGCCTCAACAGATACAAGAAAATTTAAATAACCTCTTGTATCTTATCAGATCACCATGGATTAAAAGCTGGACTTCAACAACAGAAACTATAGAAAGCCTACAGACTCATGGAAACTGAACAACTCTCTACTCATTGACCCTGGGTCATGGAAGAAATAAAAAAAAAAAAGAAATTAAAGAATTTCTAGAATTCAATGAAAATGAAGGCACAACATAACCAAACTTATGGGATACAATGAAAGCCATGCTAAGAGGAAAGTTCATAGCAGTAAGTACCTTCAAAAAGAATTTGGAGAGTTCTAATACTAGCAATTTAAAAGCAAAAAGAAGTAAACACACCCAAGCAGAGTAGATGGAAGGAAATAATCAAACTCAGGACTGAAATCAATAAATTAGAAACAAAGAGAACAAAACAAAGAATCAATGAAACCAAGAGCTCGTTCTTTGAGAAAATCAATGAGATATGCAAATCCTTAGTCATATTACCTAAAAGGCAGAGAGTCAGTGTCCAAATTAACAAAACCAGAAATGAAAAGGGGGACATAACAACAGATATTCTAAGCATTTAAATCAAATCATTTCTGAAACTGATGTATCTGAACTACCTTTATTAGTGGTGTCATGTTCATGTCATCAATGGCATTGATATCACAGCTATTTTCAATGAATAGCCTAACAAGAGGTAGTTGTCCATGACAGGCAGCATAATACAGCACAGTTCTGTGGGAGCAAGAGTCATTTTTAATTGAAATTGTAGGTTTATGTCAGCATGCAAATCCCTCCTGGCTGTGCAATCATTACATAACATGTAATTCCTTTGACCCCCCCCCACAAACCAATATTTAACTTTCCTCTAAACATTATATTCATTTGCTCTTTTCATTCACTGTATTAGGAAAACTCACTGTACAGACCTTTTGTGACAATGGGAAGAGAACACATGGCTGTTTCAGGCTAGATGAGTCACTACTCAGCTAGTTCTATCTTAAACTGGCACTCTAGCCCACAGAAACATTTTTGTATAGAGAGAGGATGACCTTTGGATTGCACTCCTGACTTTGCATTCTTCTATAATCTGCATTACCACCAGCTATACCTTATTCTAGAGATTCCATCATCCTTAAAATGGGGAATCAAAAATGACAACTCTCGGATGCTCTAGTGGCGCAATCGGTTAGCACGCGGTACTTATAAAAATGACAACTCTCCTAATTCATTCCAATGGGAATGAATACCTCTTTTTTCCTTCTGGCCCAAGAAGCTTTAAAAGGGGCTCCTAGTCAAAAAGCCACAGGGAAGTGGTAAATGAGGCCCTTTGTTCTAGGAATTAGTCAGCACACTCTAGCAGGCAGGCCTCCTACAGAGGCTCCTCAGACCAAAGTATACTTCAGCCAGTTTATCTTAGAAGCTTATGGATGAGCTCTGTGCCTGTTACCTTAGCTATGAATCTATAGGGAAATAAGAAAGAGATAGAAATATGGCCATTCACACACACACACACACACACACACACACGAGAAAAAAAAAAGGATGATGCTAAGAACTCTGATGTAGTTTTATTGTCTGGTCACAGTTTTATTCTTGAAGCCAAAACTCTGCATCAGAAAAAGAATTACTTCATGGTTAAAAACCATTTATCATAAGGACAGATAAGATTCCAAGGTGGTGCCATTCATAGGACATGGTTTCTGAGTAGTGGATGAATGAGATTAGTCACTGTGGAGCGAATGTAAGGCCCCTCAGCTTACTGTGAAACACAGATGGTGTACAAATTTCCATGGTGAACACTGAGACTTGTCACCATGCAAAACAGTGCACTCAGGCTCCAGGAACTCCACCAAGTCAATATGGTGTCTCCAGAACCTAGCTATAATGCTACAGAAAACCCTGGAAATCATAACACAACTGAAACACAGGAAAATGACCTTAATCCTACTCTTATGAAAATAATAGAAGTCTTAACGGAGGGGAAAAAATCACTCAGAGAACAACAACAAAATACAGCAAAACAGGTGATTGCTCTGAATAAAGTTCTTAGAGAAATGCCAAATATAGCTAAACAAGAGAGGAAAAGGAATTAAATGTCTCAAGACCTAAAAAGGGAAGTTGAAGCAATAAAGAAAGCACAAGCTGAGACATCCATGGAACTGGAAAACCTTGGAAAAAGAAAAGGAACTACAGACACAAGTATCACCAACAGAATACAAAAGATGGAAGAAAGAATCTCAGGCACAGCTGATAAAATTGAAGAAATTGATACATCTGTCAAAGAAAATGTAAAATCCAAAAAAGTACTGACATAAAACCTTCAAGAAATCAAGGACACTATGAAAAGCTGAAACCTCAGAATAATAGAAATAGAAGAAAGAGAAGACTCCCAGTTCTAAGGATCAGAAAACATCTTCAACAAAATCATAGAAGAAAATTTCCCAAACCTAAAGAAAGAGATGCCTATAACTGTACAGAACTCCAAATGGATTAGACCAGAAAACTAAATGCTCCTGCCACATAATAATCAAAATTATAAAATAAAAAAATCAAAACTAAATGTACAGAACAAAGAAAGAATAGTAAAAACTGCAAGGGAAAAGGACTAACTAATCTATAATGACAGGCCTATCAGAATCACACCTGACTTCTCATCAGAAACCCTAAAAACCAGAAGGGTCTAGACAGATGTCTTACAGACCCTAAAAGATCACAGATGCCAGGCCAGACTACTATACCCAGCAAAATTGTCAATTAACATTGATGGAGAAAGCAAGATATTTGATAACAAAACTAAATTCAAACAATATGTATGCACAAATACAGCCCTACAGAAGGTATTAGAAGGAAAACTCCAACCTGAGGAGGTTAACTGTACCCAATAAAACACAGGAAACAAATAACCTCACTGCAGCAAAACCAAAATAAAAGATACTTACTCACATACTACTACCACCAATATCAAGATGGCAAGGATTATAATCAATGGTCATTAATATCCCTCAACATCAATGGACTCAATTCCCCAATAAAAAGACACAGGCAAGTAGAATATACATGAAAACAGAATCCAGCATTCTGCTGCTTACAAGAAACACAACTCAGGAAAAAGATATGTGTTATATCAGAGTAAAACACTAGAAAAAGATACACCAAGCAAATGAACCCAAGAAGCAAACAGGAGTAGCCATTCAAGTATTCAATAAAAGAGACTTTCAATCAACGTTAATCAAAAGAGAAGAGGAAGGACACTTGATACTCATCAAAGGAAAAATCCACCAAGATGACATCTCAATACTGAACATCTATGCCCCAAATGCAAGGGCACCCACATTGGTAAATGAAACATTACTAAAGCTCAAATTCCACATCAAACCCTACACTTTAATAGTAGGAGACTTCAACACACCACTCTCACCACTGGACAGATCAACAATGTAGAAACCAAACAGAGAAATAATAAAACTAACAGGTGCCATGAACCAAACGGTCCTAACTGATATCTACAGAACATTTCATCCAAACACAAAAGAATGTATTTTCTTCTTAATACCTCATGGAAACTTCTCCAAAATCAGCCATGTAGTCAGTCACAAAGCTAGCCTCAACAGATACAAAACAATTGAAATTACCCCTTGTAATTTATCAGACCATTATGGAATATAGCTAGACTTCAACAATTACAGAAACAACAAAGAGCCTGCAAACTCATGGAAACTGAACAACTCTCTACTCAATGACCCCCGAGTCAGGGAAGAAATAAAAAAGGAAATTAAAACCTTCTTATAATTCAATGAAAATGAAGGCACAACATACGAAAATGTATAGGACACATTGAAAACAGTGCTAAGAGGAAGGTTTATAGCACTAAGTGTCTTCAAAAAGGAATTGGAGAGTTCACATACTAGCAATTTAAAAGCACACCTGAAAGATATAGAACAAAAAGAAGCAAACACAAATAATAGGAGTGGATGGCAGGAAAAAATCAAATTCAAGGATGAAATCAATATAGTAGAAACAAAGAACAACAGAAAGGATCAATGAAACCAAGAGTTGGATCTTTGAGAAAATAAAAAAAAAAAGACAAACCCTTAGTCAAACTAACTAAAGAGCAGAGGAAAAAATATCTAAGTCAACAAAATCAGAAATGCAAGTGGGAGGAATAACTACAGACGTAGAGGAAATCCAAAGAATTAAAAACCTGTACGCCACAAAATTGGAAAACCTAAGCAAAATGGACATTTTTCCTGACAGATACCATATACCAAGATTAAATCAAGCACAGGTAAACAAATTAAACAGAGTATAATCCCTAAGGATATAGAAGCAGTGATTAAAATTCTCCCAACCCAAAGAAGCCCGGGGCCACATGGTTTCAGGACAGAACTTTACCAGACCTTCAAAGAAGAGCTAATACTAATACTTTTCAAACTCTTCCATAACATAGAAATAGAAGGAATACTGACAAACTCATTCTATGAGGCCACAGTCACCCTGATACCTAAACCTCACAGAGACCCAACAAAGAAAGAGAATTTCAGACTAATTTCCCTTATGAACATGGATGCAAAAATCCCCAATAAAATACTTGCAAACCAAATCCAAGAACACATCGAAAGTGTCATACACCGTGATCAAGTAGGCTTCATGCTGGTTATGCAGGGGTGGTTCAACATATGAAAATCCATCAATGTAATCCACCACATAAACAAGCTGAAAGAAAAAAACCACATGATCATCTCATTGGATGCTGAAAAAGCTTTTGACAAAATCCAGCACCCCTTCATGTTAAAAGTCTTAGAGAGATCAGGCATACAAGGACCATATTTAACCATAATAAAGGCAACTTACAACAAGCCAATAGCCAACATCAAACTAAATGGAGAGAAACTTAAAGCATTTCCTCTAAAATCGGACACCACAAGGCTGCCCCACATTCTCCGAATCTCTTCAACATAGTACATGAAGTTTTAGCTAGATCAATAAGAAAACTAAAGGAGATCAAGGGGATCCAAATTGGAAAGGAAGAAGTCAAAGTATCACTATTTGCAGATGATATCATAGTATACATAAGTGACCCAAAAAAAAAATCCACCAGAGAACTCCTACAGCTGATAAACTCCTTCAGCAAGGTGGCTGGATACAAAAAAAAAAAAACAAAAAACAAAAAAAAAACAAAAAAAACCCAAAACAAAACAGTATCCCTTCTTTACACAAAAGATAAATGGATTGAGAAAGAAATAAGAGAATCTACACACTTCACAATAGCCAAAAATAATATAAAATACCTGGGGGTAACTCTAACCAAGCAAGTGAAAGACCTGTATGATAATAACTTCAAGTCCCTGAAGAAAGAAATTGAAGATATCAGAAGATGGAAAGATCTCCCTTGCTCATGGATAGGTAGGATCAACATAATAAAAATGGCCATCTTACCAAAGGCAATATACAGATTCAATGTGATTCCTATCCAAATACCAAGTCAGTTTTTTACAGATCTGGAAAAAACAATTCTCAACTTCATATGAAATAACAAAAGACTCAGAATAGCTAAACTAATCATGTACAATAACAGAACATCTGGAGGTATCACCATCCCAAATTTCAAGCTGTATTACAGGGCAATAGTAATAAAAACAGCATGGTACTGGCATAGATACAGACTTGTTGATCGATAGAATCGAGTCAAAACCTAGAAATAAACCCATACACCTATGGTCACTTAATTTTTGACAAAGAAGCCAAACCATAAAACATCTTCAACAAATGGTGCTGGTCTAACTAGATGTCAACAAATAGAAGAATGCAAATAGATCTGTACTTATCACCCTGTACAAAACTTAAGTCTAACTGGATCAAAGGCTTCAACATAAATCTGGACACACCAACATTAATAGAAGAGAAAGTGGGGAAAAGCCTGGAACTCATTGGCACTGGTAGCAACTTCCTGAACAGAACACCAGTAGCTCAGGCTCTAAAACAATCAATCAATAAATGGGACTTTATGAAACTGAAAAACTTCTGTAAGGCAAAGGACACTGTCCTTAGAACAAAACAGCAGCCTACAGACTGAGAAAGGATCTTCACCAACCCAACATCCAACAGAGGGCTAATATCCAAAATATATAAAGAACTCAAGAAATTAAACACCAAAAAATCAAATAACCCCATCAAAAATGGGATATAGAGCTAAACCGAGAATTCACAAAAGAAGAATCTCTAAAGGCTGAGAGTCACTTGAAGAAATGTTCAACATCTCTGGTTATGCAACTCAGAACAACTCTGACATTCCATTTCATACCCATCAGAATGCCTAAGATTAAAAACTCAAATTGATAGCACATGCTGGTGAGGATGTGGAGAAAGAGGCTCACTCTCACATTCCTGGTGAGAAGGCAAACTTGTACAACCACTGTGAAATCAATCTGGAGATATATTAGAAAATTGGGGATAGTTTTACCTCAAGACCCAGCCATACCCTTCCTGGGCATATATCTAAAGGATTCTACACCAAACCACAAGGACATTTTCTCAACAATGTTCATAGCAACTTTATTTATCCAGAAACTGTAAACAACTCAGATTCTCTTCAACTGAAGAATGGATAAAAAACAAAACAAAACAAAACAAAAAACCTGTGGTACATTTATACAATGGAATAGTACACAGCTATCAGAAATAAGGAAATCATGCATTTCGAAAATAAATGGATGGATCTAGAAAAGCTCATCCTAAGTTAGCTGACTCAGTCCCAGAAAGATGATCATGTTATGTGTTGTCTTATAAGTGGATATTAACCATACATTACAGGACAACCATCCTACAACCCACAGACCCAAACAGATAGGAACCTAGCATATCTATTCTAGAAAAAACTTCACCCAGCAGTGAGCCATGGAATCTGCTGCAGGTTAGTGGAACACCTTACCCTAGATGGTGTGACCTATCAAGCCCCAGTACAAGAGGAAGTTCTTGGCCCTCACATGACTGTTGAAATGAGGGAGTATGATATGTGAGGTACCACCTCATCTGAGGAGAATAATACCAAATAGAGTAATAATGAGGGAGGGAGGGAGGGACAGAGGGAGGGATGGGATGGGCCAGGAGGGGAGGAGGGATTAACCTATATTCTAAAATTAACTTGAGAAAACAAATTAATTTTTTAAAAAGGTGTAAATAAGCTTAAAATATAATAAAAATAAAATATAAAATGTTCAAATTATAATTTATCAAAGGCATACTTGCCTTACTGGCATGAAAGGAAAAATGCTCTTAATTTCAGGTTAGAATGTTAGACTGCAGGTTGCCACATAGCTCACACACACTTGGATTTCAGTTTTTTTTTCATATATATAAAGGATATTTTCATTGTTTGGTATTAAAAAGGCTCTTAAGAGGTTTAAAATGCTGTAAATAAATTAAAGGTTACTACAGTTCAACCTGGTTTTCTAAACCTGTAAGAGTTGAAGTAATTTGGAGCTAAGGTAAAATATATATGAAATATATAATAATACATAGTATTAGCCCAATGCCTTTAACTCCAACAGAGACAAGGGGAATCACTATAGATTTAGTTGTCTTGTAAATTCTATACTTACAATGAAGAGGGTGGTGATGGTGCACACCCTTAATCCCATACCTTGAGAAGTATACACCCTTAATCCCAACACACTGGAAACAGAAACATGCAGATCTCTTGAGTTCAAGGCCAGCCTGACACAAAGCAAGCTCCAAATAGAGAAAAACTTTGATCCGGGGTGGTGGTGTATATCTTTAATCCCAACAGTTGGGAGGCACATGCCTTTGATCCCAATACTTAGAATGCAGAGGCAGGCACATAGGATTTGGAATGATTTAAGTTTAAAAGCTACCCGCAAAAGGCATGCTGAAATTCAAAGTGAGTTGTCCTTTGAGATCTCAAAATATATACACTTAAAGGCATGTTTAGTTCCAAAATATCAAAATAATTTATTTTTTTAATCTCAACTGAAAGATAATACTTTTTATATTGTCAAAAAACCCAATTTGCTCCAGGAAAAAAGTTGTGCCCTAGAGTTAAGATTAGGCAGGGCTCTGTTCTTATCTTTCCAGGAGATTAAAAGAATCCATCTAAGGAGTCCAGTGACAATTGGACAACTGAAACCTCAGAAGAAAAGAGATCAGACACCAAAGAAGATAAGTAACCCAGATGATCCAGCCTCGCAGACTTCCTCAATAGCTATTTTCTCAAAAAGCTACAACTATAACAACTCAAAATCACTAACTAAGATTGTTCAGACCCACAGACTTCTCCAGCCAGAACTTCAATAAAGCCCTGAAGTTCAGCTTCTGTCTACAGACTTTTTAGGACATTTAATGGCTGAGCACTGTGGAGCCTGACTGAATCCATCTTGAAAAAAGATTCCATTTTATATTAAGTTTGACTCAGTGCTGACCTCCAGTTCCAAAACAACAACAAAATTTACCCGACCTTATATTCCAGGGGTGTTCCCTAGTCATCAGCAGACAGCTCACTCAGAAAGCACCCAAAAAGTCTAAACAAACTTTCTGATTGACAAGATGACTGCAGCTGGTTAGTCAGTAACAATGAGCCAATCAGAAATGGACATGACTAGTTACCCAAATGTCATCCAATCATATGGTAAAGAACCTGCTTCTTTGTCTAAGTCTCTATATAAACTCTGTACTTTTGGGTCTGGGGGCTCTCAACTCGAACTGCTGTGTCAGTGAGTGCTGAGGGTCCAAGCTCTAAGCTTGAATAAACAACCCTCATGTATTTACATCAGAGTTGGCTCCTGGGCGGTCTTTGTGGTGCCAAGAACCAGGCAAAACACACAAAAGGACTGAATATCAAATGATTCTATTAACGTGTTTAACCATACTTCCATTCTTTTATGGGCTCCAAACAGGTTTACTATGTCCCAAATCATCAGGAAGTAATTTTAAGAGAGTGACATCCCATCCCCAGAAGGCAAGGTGGTTGATTTTTTTCCCCTCTTTGGTCATTTGATGGGTTATAGATAGATACTTGTTGCTATTTAGGGGGAGAGGGTACAAGTTGTTCAATAGTCTTGTTAAATAGGTTTTGGAGGTTAGACCCAGGGTTTTCTCTCTTTTTCTTTTCTGTATCTTTTTTTCTCTCCTTTACAGCAGGGAAAAGACTTGAGAAAAAATATGGGATATAGACATAATATAGGAATGATAATGAAAAAAGGGACAGATTATTGAATATGCTCTTATGTCTTTGTGTATTAATACAAAATTAAGATTAGATTTGGCTACATTGGTATTGATTTTTGTATATTGATACAAAATTAAGATTATATTTCGCTACATTGGTATTGATCTTTGTATTTTGATACAAAATTAAGGTTAATTCTTTTTAAGGTATTGTACCTAAGTAAGGCTTAAAATGAAATGTGAAATTTTGGCCTTTTGTTAGCAACTGTCATAAATTGTTTAGAATAATTAAGAAAGTCATTCAAGCATGTCATTTTTGCTTGGTACTAGGGTAGTCTACCACAGTTATTTTCTATGTTAATAAGAAATAAAGTTGCTAAGAGACAAGTAACATTTGCTTATCCAAATATATGGAGATAGATAGGTGGTTTTCAAAAACCTCAAGAGATCTGCAGAATATGGAATTCAAAGATATTTTATTAACTTAAGATTTTTTTTTGATATTGAGACATATCATCTCCTGATAGCACCTCCTATTCTACTCCAAGTAGATGATGAGCATTGAAGAATCTCCAATTGGAGATGGCTGCATTAGTGGCAAGCCTGTCACTAGGCAAGAAAAACCCCTTGTTTCAACTGTAGACAGCATGTTGTCCAAAAAGGACAAAACTTGGAAGCAAGTAAGTCTACAGCCTAGCTCTGCCAAGACAGGGTAGGCAAGTCCTTCATAATTCCTGCTTTACAATCAATGTCTGGCAGAGAAACAGGACCAAAGGCTGTAGATTGATGCTGTAATGAATGGAGAGAAATTGCGAATCCAGGCAGCCAGTTGTCTGTCATTTCTTAGTTTTGGAAGCTGCTGGCCCTGCACTTCCTGTATAATCAGATATATTTATCCTTCTCAGGTCTCTGATGTAGTTGAAGACTAGAGAGTTATAGTCTCATAGTTAAATTTTGAGATATTTAGGAATTAAGAGAGTGTTCTGGATCTAAGAGGATGTTTTTAAGATGGAGATGAAAGTTAGTATGGAAGCTAAGTTGGATATAGAACTTTAAACTCATAGAGATGGATGCATAGTAGAATGTTAAAGTCAGTTCCCAAATACGTTTGGACTGGACATGTGGAATGTATGCTAAGCCTTATAATTTTCATAATTGTGGCCTAATTATTTTTGTTGTTTTGTTTTGCATTTGTTGTTATAAGAGAAAGAGACATTTGTTAGACTGAAAGGGGGAGGAGTTGGGGGGAAACATATACCTCAAACTTTAAAAAAAGGAAACAGATGTGGATGTGTGAGGGGAAGAGGGTGAGCGGGTGGGAACAGAGAGGGGAGTAGGGAGGGAATCATGATTGAGATGTAACTTGAAGAAATAAAAAAAAATAAAAAACAAAATCAAAAACACAGTTGGTGGTGGGTGGTGGAGATACCAGTCCCATCTCTGAGAGGAGAGGCATAGAGCAAATTGCAGCAGTTTACTAAACCCTTCAATGCTCCACTTCCTCCCTCTGAGCAAGGAGTCCTGAGGGAGCCTGTGTCATAGGATTGCATGGACTACTAGACAAGATGAAGCCTGACCTTCCCCAGGGTCTGTAGGAAGCACACAGGACATGCCAATTACTGCTGTTAAAGAAAAGCTCAAGGCATAGAACTGTGAATCTGGAGGGAATACCCAACATGTCTGGATCATCTGCAGAAATATAGACTGGTGATGATGTTTATGGAAGATGGAGAAGGTCTGGAGTAGTCTCTGAGGGAAGTGAAGACAGTTTCTGAGGCAGTTGCAGAAGGATGGGGCTCAGGCTGACCAGAAACCCAGGGTGCCCTTAGTGGAGCCTGAACACTTACATATGAAATCCTCTCTGTTCCTCAACCAAAGAGGGTTGTTGAAATGTTCCCAAGTTGGCAGCTGAAAAGGGGGGTGAGGGCTGGAATATGAAAGGTCCAAGGTTCAAATCCCAGCACCCCAAGCAAAAGCAGGAGGTTAAACTGGGGGAGGTGAAGAAATGAAAGCTGGCATATAAGCTAACTGCAGAGAGTATGTTTAAATCAGGAGTGTTACTTATGATCAAATCAAGTTGAGCACTGTTCCAATATCTGTGGATAGGGTGCATATATATTATGCTGCTTGTGGGCATTGATAAAACCCAAATTATTTGCTGCTATGATTTAAATGAGAAATGTTCCCACAAAGCCTTGTCAGTTGATAGCTTTCTCCCCAGGGCATTGCTCAGAGTTGGAGCTTTGGGGAAGTGACTGAATGATAAGGGCTGTGACCTCATCAATGAGTTCACATATTGATGAGCTCACAACTTGATGGGCTACTGTGAAATGATGAAAACCCATGAGGATTTAGTTGAAGGAAGTGGGTCTTTGAGGGAGTAAACCCTTCTTCTGGCCACTAGCCCTTTCTCCCTCTGCTTATATGTCACCATAGTGAGTTGCTTTGCCCACCCCATCCCTACCTTTGCATCTTAATGTCTTGTCCCACCACAAGCCCTTGGACAGAGCCAAGTGTCCATGGATTGAATTCTTTTAACTATAAGCCTGAGCAAGCTTTCTCTGACTTTAAATTGCTTCTTTCAGGAATTTTGTCAAAATGATGATAAGCTGCCTTATATGTTTGCCCTCCCACACAGATACATTTCCTTTTTCCAATATCAAATACTGATTATGGTGAGACAATATTCACATGCTATTTGACCACCAAATTTTTTTCCACTTAAAGTTAGCTTTTCTAGAAACCAGTGGAATCTACAGAACCTTGGGAGTAATTAGGGAAATTTCATTGACAGTCATTATGGAAGAAGAATGAAACATGTACCTTGGGGACTTGTTTCCCTTTTTCCTGTTAAAGAAGACAAGTTTGTGATGTGCACCCCCCCCCTCTCCCCTCTCTTTCCCTCCTTCCCTTCCTCCTTCCCTCCCTCCTCAATGTCTCCTTCCCTTCCTCCCTCCCTCCCTTCCCCATTCTACCTTATGCTTTAGAGATGGGATAAGCAGAAGATATCCTTAGGATTGGTTCCTTACATGCAGTTCACATTGGTTTTTTTGTTAATTTGTTTGCTTGTTTGCTTTTTTGTTTTGTTTTGTTTTTGAGAAAGTGTCTCTGTGTTGGACAGATTTTATGACAACTTGATACAAAGTGGGGTCATCTTGAAAGAACTTTAATTGAAAAAATATCTCTATAGGATTGGCCTGTTGGCAAGTCTATAGGCTGAGGATTAATGTGGAAGAGCCCAGACCATTGTGGGCAGTGCCACCCTGGGCAGGTGGGAGGAAAACCAGTAAGCAGCATTACTCCATGTCTTCTACTTTAATTCTATCCTTTAGGTTCCTTCCTTGAGTTCCTGCCCAACTTTCCTAGATGTTGGACTACAAACTATAAGATAAAATAAACCCGTTCCTTCACAAGTTCCTTTTGACCTTTGTATATTATAAAAGTAAGAGAAACTGCAACTAACACAGTTTATCACTGGCCTTGAAGTCATTGATTAGGTGAGGCTAGTATGACAGCAAGCTCTAGGGATCCTCTTGTCTCTGCCTCCCAGGAGCTAGGATAACACATGTATGCCATCGAGCCTGGCTTTTATCTGGGTCTGGGTTTGAAACTCAGGTCCTCATTCTTGTGTAGCAAGTGCTTTACCAACAATAAAATGTTATAGTTGACATCACTTAAATATAAATAACATATTTAAAAACCCAAACTTGCTATTATGCACAGAAAAATCATAATTATAGGGAAAATGGTATACAATTATTTGAATAAGAAGCTCACAAAAATAAATACTGTGAACCTTAATTAGTTTTATATTGTACTCTGATCTACAGTGTGTGGACAGAATTGTGTTAACATTTACAGCCTTGTCTGACTACAATCAAACTAAAAGTTGTCCAAAATGATATGACACAGGAGATTCCTAAAAACATCTTAAATAATCATGACGCTGATAATAATCTTAGTAGATGCCATTTTAGTAATACTTTTGATGTATTATAGGTGTATGTGTATTGTAGATATTACGCTAATCACTGTATATATATATATATGCTTGCTTTACTTAAGAAGCTTGTGAGAGTGATATTTTATTATATTAATATTATGGATAAGAACAGTCAAACCAGATGAGAGAAAAATGAGAGAAAACAGCTGATCAGCTTTACTTAGGATATAGAAATTTTAGTGCCAATCCCTGAAAAATTCTGTACATCCTGAAATTAGTTGATTGTCCTGGAAGAGTAACTCATTTGATTTCTGAGGGGTACACATAGATTTGAATCTCTGATTTCTCTATTTATTTGGTTCTCCTATCTACCACCAATTCAGCTCAAGATTATTGTTAATGGTAGAACAACCTAGATGTTCTTTGTTTGGGAGGAAGGGTTGATAATGAAGTGATACAAAATTGTTTTTACATGGATTAATTGAAGCTATCTTCTGATAAGCACTTTCAGCCAAGAGGTAGGATACAAAATTGTTATATAAATATTAGTAGCCTTCATGCATAGCAAGGACAAGCTTACCAGAAAAAGAAACCAGTAAAATAATTCCATTCACAGTAACCACAAGGTAGAAATAAAATACTTGGAAAAAAATCTAGTCAAGCAAATGGTAAACCTTCACGATGAAAGCTTAAAGACACTGAAGAAAGAAGTTGAGGAAGACATTAGAAGATGGTAGGAGATCTCCCTACCCACCATGGTCATGAATTGGTAGAATCAATATTATGAAAATGGCTCTCCTACCAAAGGCAATCTACAGATTCAATGTAATGTCAATCAAGATCCTAGGGACATTCTTCACAGAAAATCGTGAGTTTTATATGGTGATGGTGTAATGTTAAGCATTCTAAATGTTAATTAATTGGTCCTGCTTGCTGTCTGTTACTTACATTGCCTCTGATTGGTTAAATAAATTCTGAGTCCTGGAGATTGGGCAAAGACAGAGATAGGTGGGACTAAGGTACATGGGCTTTTGAGACAGAGAGCATCTTGAGAGGAAGAAGCCAGGAGCAGGGAAGGAGGACACATGCCATGGGTTAGAGAAAGGAAGATCATTCCATGTGACCTGGATCATTGACAGCATGGAGAATAACAGTCCAAAGGGATGTATGTATATATGGGGTCATATTTGAAAAATAGAATTAAGAGCTAGCTTAGATGGGCTAGGATTACACAATTCAGGCCAAGGCTTGTTAAAATCCATGTGGTGTCTGTGTGCTCTTTTATAATGCCGGGTTAAGGATTAATGCTGTCATACCAATTAATACAGTATAAATACTAGTAAATAATTTAGTTAGCCATCTTTTACATATGGCACCCAACTAAGGCAATTAGAATCCATGCTTACAGCCTAAAATGGCCCTATCAAAAAATAGTTTCCTAGCCAAAGAACCGGGAGTTGAACCTGAATATATTTCAAAGGTGTGGCTCTCTTAACAAAACTACTGCCAGGGGAAGGAAGATGGCGGCGACCTACACTGACGCATTTTGAACGCGGAGGGGGGGGGGAAGAGCCATAAAAAACAGAGAGTTATTGGGCACTGTGCAAAAACCAAAGGGGCTAGAACCCCCCCCCCCCCCGAACACTCACAGCTCCCAAGGGACTGCTAAAAGTCCCAGGGCAAGGCTCTCACCCATCTCTCCCAGACACGGAAGCCACTAAACCCGGGATTTGGGAACTCCCATTTGGAGAGGCGCCTGGTAAGATGGATCCCAACACACAGCAGGCAGGATCAGAGGCCACTTGGCGTTAGTTCACTAGCCTATTGGACTCCCCATGCCTCAGGTAGAACTTATACTCACTTAAATTTTGCGAGATAGTGGAAGTTTTAGCAAGGAACAAACAGGGGGCTCAGTGGGTGGTCCGCAGCCGCTCGTGAAGCAGAGGGCGGGATGTTCAGACAGAGCACGGAAACCGGGAACACAAAGGCGGGTGGGAGGAGCCTAATCCCGCACACTCACGGCAGCGCAGCTGGGGAGTGAGCCCTGCTGGCAGGGCCAAATCCCTGCGAACCCACGGCAGGACAACTGGGGAGAGAGTCAGGCGTGGGCTGGGCCAGGGATCTGCGCACCCACGGCTGAGCTGCTGGGGCGAGAGGTCCACTCAGGCAGCCGGGGGATCCAGGGCACTGTGCACCCACTGCCGAGCAGCCAGGGAGGGAGAGCCGCAGCTACGCAGACAGGGAGGGAATCAGACTCAGAGGCCAGGCCTGTGGCGAGAAGCCTAGTGAGAAACCAGAAATCGGGACCATAGCTGTATTCTGGAAAATCCAGACATAATAGGTGTGGAGCCAGACCCTGTCAGCCTCCGTGACGACAAACAAAGCCCACAGAATCTGTGCCTGGGCAAACAGGTCAATACCATCAGAACCATTACAGGCTGATAACTCAGAGTGCAACATAGAGAAGTCTGAATTGGGAGCAGTGAAACAATTCCGGTCCATTACTCACAACCTGGGATTAGGCTGCACCAGCTCACAGTGCCTCAGATGATTAAAACCACAGTGACCCTGAAATCCCCCTGTAAGCAATGACAGATAGCCAAGTAACTCATCCCCTGCACCAAAGCATCCACTGTGGATCCAAGCACAGAAAACGACAAGAACAGACAGCTAAACACACCCAATGGCCAAAGGTCAAAAAACAAATAGAAATCAAGGAAATATGACGCCAACAAAGCAGAATTATCCTAGCTCATCCAATTCGGATGACCTCACACCAAAAGAATCACATGAAAACGTTGACAATTCTGCATTATGGAAAGTGATAGAGTCCCTGCAAGAAGAACTTAAATCTATGAAGGAATTCAAAGAAGCCACAATTCTACAACTCAAAACAAGGAACAACACCATTAAAGAGCTCCAAGCCAAGGTGACAGAGCTTGAACAGGAAAAGGACAAGGCTATGAAAGATTTTCATACAAAAACAAGCAAGCTGAAGAAGGAAATGTACAAAACGAACAAAACCATACAAGACATGAAAATAAAAATAGAAACAATAAAGAAAACACAGTCAGAGTTAAAAGAGGAAGTGGAGAACCAAGGGAAGAGAACAGGAACTACGGAAGTGAGTATCAACAATAGGATGCAAGAGATGGAAGACAGGATCTCAGGCATGGAAGATTCAGTGGAAAAATCAGTACAACATCCAAAGAAAATGAGAAGGCTAAAAAATCTCTCACCCACAACATCCAAGAAATCAAGGACTCAATGAAAAGACGGAACCTAAGAATTATAGGTATAGAGGAAAGAGAGGACTCCTGACTCCAAGGTCCAGGAAATATCTTCAACAAAATCATAGAGGAAAACTTCCCAAACCTGAAAAAAGAGATGCCAATAAAAATCCAAGAGGCTTACAGAACACCAAACAGATTAGACCAGAAAAGAAACTCCTCTCGCCACATAATAATTGAAACTCCAAATGTACAGAACAAAGAAAGAATATTAAAAGCTGTAAGAGAAAAAGGTCAAGTCACATACAATGGCAGACCCATCAGAATTACACCTGATTTCTCCTCAGAAACTTTAAAAGCTAGAAGGGACTGGTCAGATATACTACAAGTCCTGAGAGATCATAGGTGCCCAGCCAGACTACTTTACCCAGCAAAACTCTCTATCAACATAGATGGAGAAAACAAGATATTCCATGACAAAATCAAATTTAAACAATATCTACCCACAAACCCAGCCCTACAGAAAATCCTAGAAGGAAAATCCCAACCCAGAGAAGAAAACTCCACCCAAGAAAACAAAGGGAATAGAAAACCCCTCAGCAACTAAACCAAAAGAGGCACAGGACCACCACCTATACCAAACTAATGGGAAATAACAACCCCAGGTCACTAATATCCATCAACATCAATGGACTCAACTCCCCAATAAAAAGACATAGGTTTACAGTGTGGATCCGCAAGCAAGACCCTTTCTTATGCTGTATACAAGAGACACATCTAACTACGAAAGATAGACACTGCCTCAGAGTAAAGGGCTGGGAAAACGTTTTCCAAGCAAATGGACCCAGGAAGCAAGCTGGAGTAGCCATCCTAATATCAAACAAAACAGACTTCCAACTGAAGTTAATGAAGAAAGACAAAGAAGGGCACTATATACTCATTAAAGGGAATATTCATCAAGAGAAAATCTCAATACTGAACATCTATGCCCCAAATACAAAGGCACCTACTTTCGTAAAAGAAACACTTCTAAAACTTAAAGCGCACGTCGATCACAACACATTAGTAGTGGGAGACTTCAACACCCCACTCACAACAATAGACAGATCATCAAGACAGAAGACAAACAGAGAAATATTGAGCCTAACAGAGATCATGAACCAAATGGACCTAACAGATATCTGCAGAACATTTCACCCAAACACAAAGGAATACACCTTTTTCTCAGCACCCCACGGAACCTTCTCCAAAATCGACCACATAGTTGGTCACAAGGATAGTCTCAATAGATACAAGAAAATTGAAATAACACCTTGTATCTTATCAGACCACCACGGAATAAAGCTGGTCTTCAACAGCAAAAGAATCAACAGAAAGCCTACACACACATGGAAATTGAACAGCTCCTTACTGGATGACCACTGGGTCAGGGAAGAAATAAAGAAGGAAATCAAGACTTCTTAAAATCCAATGACAATGAAGACACAACATACCCAAACCTATGGGATACATTGAAAGCTGTGCTACGAGGAAAGTTCATAGCACTAAGTGCTTTCAAAAAGAAAATTGTGACAGCTCATGTTAGTGAACTAACAGCTAAGCTGGGTGAATTGGAAAAAAAAGAAACAAACACTCCCAAGAAGAGCAGAAGGCAGGAAATCATCAAACTTAGGGCTGAAATCAACAACTTAGAATCAAAAAGAACTATACAAAGAATCAATGAAACCAAGAGTTGGTTCTTTGAGAAAATCAACAAAATAGACAGACCCCTAGCCAAATTAACTAAAAGGCAAAAGGAAAGAACCCAAATCAACAAAATCAGAAATGAAAAGGGAGAAATAACAACAGACATTGAGGAGATCCAGAAAATATTCGGGCATTATTTTAAAAATCTATATTCCACTAAAATTGAAAACCTAAGTGAAATGGACAATTTCCTCGATAAATTCCACCTACCAAACTAAATCAAAATCAGATTAACAGCTTAAACAGCCCAATAACACCCAAGGAAATAGAAACAGTCATTAATAATCTCCCAACCAAAAAAAGCCCAGGGCCAGATGGCTTTAGCACGGAATTCTACAGGACCTTCAAAGAGGAACTAACACCATTACTTTTCAAACTCTTCCACCACATAGAAACAGAAAGAACACTGCCAAACTCATTCTATGAGGCCACTGTCATTCTGATTCCTAAACCACACAAAGACCCAACAAAGAAAGAGAACTTCAGACCAATCTCCCTCATGAACATAGATGCAAAAATACTTAATAAAATACTAGCAAACCGAATTCAAGAACACATCAAAAGTATCATACACCATGATCAAGTAGGCTTCATCCCTGGAATGCAGGGATGGTTCAATATACGAAAGTCTATCAATGTAATTCACCATATAAACAAGATGAAAGAAAAAAAACCACATGATAATCTCGCTAGATGCAGAAAAAGCATTTGACAAAATCCAACACCCCTTCAGGCTACAAGTTCTGGAGAGAACGGGCATACAAGGACCATACCTAGAAATAATAAAGGCAATATACAGCAAGCCAGTAGCCAACATCAAATTAAATGGAGAGAAGCTTGAAGCATTTCCTTTAAACTCAGGGACAAGATAAGGATGTCCACTTTCACCATATCTCTTCAATATAGTACTTGAAGTCCTTGCTAGGGCAATAAGACAACTAAAGGAGATCAAAGGGATAAAAATTGGAAATGAAGAAGTCAAATTATCCCTATTCGCAGATGATATGTTAGTATACATAAGCGACCCCAAAAACTCCACCAAAGAACTCTTACAGCTGATAAACAACTTCATCAAGGTGGCTGGATACAAAATTAACTCAAAAAAAATCAGAAGCCCTTCTTTATACAACAAACAAATATACCAAGAAAGAAATAAGGGAAACAACCCCCGTCACAATAGCCACAAACAACATAAAATACCTGGGGGTAACCCTAACCAAGCATGTAAAGGACCTATATAACAAGAACTTCAAGCCCCTGAAGAAAGAAATGGAAGAGGCATTCAGAAGATGGAAAGATCTCCCATGCTCATGGATAGGTAAGATCAACATAATAAAAATGGCCATCCTACCAAAAGCAATACATAGATTCAATGCAATTCCTATCAAAATACCAACACAATTCTTTATAGACCTGGAAAAAGCTATTCTCAACTTCATATGGAACAACAAAAAGCCCAGAATAGCTAAATCAATCCTGTCCAATGAAAAAACATCTGGAGGTATCACCATCCCAGATTTCAAGCTGTACTACAGAGCAACAGTAATAAAAACAGCATGGTACTGGTATAGAAACAGACCAGTGGATCAATGGAATCGAATTGAAGACCCAAACATTGACCCACACACCTATGGCCAACTAATCTTTGACAAAGAAGCCAAAACCGCACAATGGAAGAAGGACAGCATCTTCAACAAATGGTGCTGGTCCAACTGGATGTCCACTTACAAAAGAATGAAATTAGACCCATACCTATCACCTTGTACAAAACTTAATTCCAAGTGGATCAAAGACCTTAACATAAGGCTGGCCACACTAAAGACACTAGAAGAAAAAGTAGGAGAAACCCTAGAACTCATTGGCACAGGTGACAACTTCCTGAACAGAACACCAACAGCTCAGGACCTGAGATCAACAATCAATAAATGGGACCTCATGAAACTGAAAAGCAAAGGACACTGTCATTCGAACAAAACGGCAACCAACAGACTGGGAGAAAATCTTCACCAACCCCACATCTGATAGAGGGCTATTATCTAAAATCTACAAAGAATTCAAGAAACTAAAAGCCAAGAAACCAAATAATCCAATCAAAAAATGGGAGATGGAGAATTCACAAAGGAGGAATCCCTAAGGGCTGAGAGACACCTGAAGAAATGTTCAACATCCTTAATCATCAGAGAAATGCAACTCAAGACGACCCTGAGATTCCACCTAACACCTGTTAGAATGGCTAAGATAAAGAACTCAAATGATAGCGCATGCTGGCGAGGGTGTGGAGAAAGGGGAACCCTACTCCATTGCTGGTGGGAGTGCAGGCTTGTGCAACCACTATGGAGGTCTGTCTGGTGATATCTTAGAAATCTAGGAATAACCTTGCCTCAGGACCCAGCCATATCACTTCTGGGTATACACCCAAAGGACCTCTCACGGAGACATAGGGAAGTCTCCTCATCTATGTTCATAGCAGCCTTTTTTGTAATAGCTAGAAATTGGAAACAACCCAGATGTCCCTCAACTGAAGAATGGATTAAAAAATTGTGGTACATCTATACAATGGAATATTACTCAGCTATCAGAAACAATGAAATCATGCAATTTGCAACCAAATGGATGGATCTAGAGGAGCTCATCCTGAGTGAGCTAACCCAGTCTCAGAAGGATGCACATGGCATCTATTCACTTATAGTAGGATCTTAACTATATCGTACAGGATATCTGTACTACAACCAACACACCAAAAGGAACATGAACATAAATTTTTTTTTTATCTTTTTCTTTTTCCTTCTTTTTTTTCTTTTTTCTTTTTCCTTTTCCCTTCTCTTTTTCCTCTCTTTTTTTTGTGTGGATATTCTTTGTTTTTGTGGGTTTGTGTGTTTGTTGGTCTTTTTTTTTAGTATTCCCCCAGTAGCAAGGAGACACCTTTCACTGGCAGTACTGCCTCATAGGCCCCCGGAGAATGAAGAGGCTCTGGGCCCTCATATGACTCCTGATCTGTGGTGAGAGACTGTTAGGCAGGGACACTCCATCCCAGAGGAACAAGACGGAAGGGTCAGGGGGTAGAGCATGGGAGGGTGGGGCTGGGAAGTGGGAAAAGAGGACAATATGATAAGGATGTACCCTGAAGCAACAAACAAATAAATTTATTAACTAAAAAAAAAAAAAAA
>CAJQZJ010031998.1:1216204-1229698 GCA_907164525.1 Lophiomys imhausi | reverse complement strand
TCCACTTGTCCTTAAATAGGATCACTCCTTGTTCCACCTGCTTCAGGAAGCAGCTCTACTATGCTTCCTATTAACTTAAATATTAACTGTATCCCCTCTTATGTCTTTGATGGGGTTTAAGGCATAATAGTTATAATATTTCAATTGAATTTGAGTTGTTTAGGATTTAAGTGTGGTAAGTTTAGTGTTAGCATATAATAGCATAGAGAACTTGGAATAAGACTGGACTTTAAGATAAAAGACTTACATCCAAAGTGACATGGGAACTTGCCAAAGACCAAGACCTCTTTGATCTTAGGGCTAGGGGCAGGACATTTCCCCTGAAGTGCCCACCCTCTGGAGTTCTGCTGTCATTTCACAGCTCTCTGCAAAAAGCATCTGAATGACATGCCCTGAGGCACCTGCCCACATCTTTGGACCGCTTGTGAATTCACACCCCTCTGCAAAAAGCTTTTTTGAAAAACACTGAGCCCAGGGACATAACCTGAAAATGGCAGGAAAGCTTCTGCCGACAGGTGAAGATATTTAAGGTAGGATTCACATGGATGGAGGGCTCTCTCTCTCTCCTGTTCCTGACTCACTCAACAACATTTTCCTTGACTGGTGGACAAACACGCATCACAATCTCTTCAGAAAGTTTTACCCTCTGATATTGACCAGTTTGGATTCTGGTCCAAATTGGATTCTGGACCAGATGGATTCTCCCTGATATTCAGGAGTGCTTAGAGGTGGAGCTCTGGGACCTCGGGCCTTTGCAGGCCATAAGCATCTGAATAAGTGAGCCACCTGGGAAACTTTCATACGTTAATTGGTCTTAAGACCACAAAAGCGATGTACGAAATTCAAAGACTTTAAGAGACTTTAAAACTGAAAAATTGATGAAGACCAGCCATGTAATGAGCATGTAATTAGGCAGGCAGGAAAGCAAAGTAAACTCCATTTTGAGAAAGTACATTTCAAATATTGTGAGACAAGTTGAGTGTTTGTGAACATGAGATGATTAACAGATGTTTGGAAACTCCAGAATAACCCAAGTGTCCACCTTTCTCACACCCGAGGTATGAGAGCCACATGTGGGTGTCCACCCAAGGGGTGAGAGGCTATCAGAAAGGGGGTGAAACATTACGTCAATCACGAGTATAGAAGGAGGGACTGAAGTCCACCTTGCTTTCTCACTCCTGAGATCATGGCGTGCTGAGAGATGGCTAGTCAAAGTCCGAACCCGAACCTGAGAAGGAGACTACAAAGAGAAACTAACTTCGCTGTCAAGCACTCTGACTTCAAGGCCAAGCACTCTCCGTGGTCAATACTAATTCAGCCTCTTGACCAACGATCCCAAGCTACATGGGGACTGTTCCGGTCATCCGAGCTTGGACTATTTGGCAGACAAATATCAAGTTGTATAGCTCTCGAGCATGAAGACTGCGTTATTGTAATTCAGGCTGCTCACCAATTGTTATTGAGATACTTGTTAAAGCTATGCAAGCCGTATCCCTATACGTTGAAACTTAGGACTTAGATGGAATATTATTTACTAATAGTTCTTATAGTGTTAGCCCTTTGTATAATCTATTGTGTGTTCTGATGAATATAACCAACAACCTTTGGAGTGTCGAAGCGAGAGGGACTCCCCCTCAACCTTCTATGTGTGACTAGCATAATAAAAAATTGTGTTTGACACAATCCACTTGCCTCTTGCCTAGTAATTAGAGGACCCCACGGGCTGAGTCGTCCACTGCCAGAATCAATTGGCACGCTGTCCGAGATAAGGGTTCGTGACAGCCATCCATCAGGACCCATGCTCAGAGAAAATTATCCTTTTGAGAAACCTTAGGTTAATGTTAAATGCTTGTATTATAGGTACTAAGAAATTTTAAGTGCTAGCTTTCAGAGTTAGGGTTTGGGTTTAGGATTTAGGAATTTTATACACAATTATTAGGTAATTGTTAAGTATTAATACATATATGTGTAATAAATAAAAATTTACTGTTACATTTAAAAGGATATAATCAAGTCTAAATAAAATCTTTAGTTTTATAAATATGGGCTATGATAGAAATTATTTAGGTTCAGAACTTTAGACACACCAAGATAGATAGATGATTTTTTTCTTCTTCAAGATTGCCTGACACAAATAGGCTAAATATTATGTATGTAACTTTTACTACATGAGTTAAAAAATTTTATTCTTTTTATTAGACAAAAGGAGGGACTTGATTGGGTAATGTTAAGCATTCTAAATGTCAATTAATTGGTCCTGCTTTGCTGACTGTTACTTACATTTTCTCTGATTGGTAAAATAAATGCTGAGGCCTGGAGATTGGGCAAAGACAGAGACAGATGGGACTAAGGTGCACAGGCTTCTGAGACAGAGAGCATCTTGGGAGGAGAAGCCAGGAGCAGGCAAGGCAGACACAACGCTGTGGGTTAGAGAAAAAAAGATCATTCCATGTGGCCTGGAACATTGACATAGCATGGAGAATAACAGTCCAAAGGGATGTATGTATATATGGGGTCATATTTTAGAAATAGAATTAAGAGCTAGCTTAGATGAGCTAGGATTGCACAATTCAGGCCAAGTCTTGTTAAATCCATCCGGTGTCTGTGTGTATTCATTTATAATGGTGGGTTAAGGATTAACATCCACCCAACCAATTAATGATAATCTAAATACTAAGTAATAATTTAATTAGCCATTTTCTACAATATGAAAATATAGAAGACCCAGGATATCTAAAGCAATCCTGAACAAAAGAACACTGTGATGAGTATCACCATACCTAATTTCAAATTATACTATGGACTCAGCAATGAAAAAAGCCTTACACTGGCACAAAAATAGACATTTAGATCAATGGTATAGAATAGTGTACCCAGAAATAAATCTACACACAATAGCTACCAGATTTTTGACAAAGAATCCAAAAATATACATTGGAGAAGACAGCATCTTCAACAAATGGTTCTGGGAAACCTGGGCTTTGACATGAAACTTGATCCCTATATCTCAACCTGCAAAAACTTAACTACAAATGAATCAAATTCTTCAGTGAAAGAGTTGATAATGCTGAAATTGCTAGAGAAAGGGTAGGGGATGAACTTCATTTTGTATGTATAGATAAGAATATCCTGAATATGAGATCTCAAAATATATACACTAAAGGTTTGCTTAGCTCCAAAATATCAAAATAATTTCTTCTTTAATCTGGATTGAAAGGTAATACTTTATATATTGTCAAAAAAACAAATTTGCTCCAGGAAAATTATTACCTGAACCCCCCCCCCAAAAAAAAAAGGTAATTGTCCCAGAGTTAGGATTAGGGCAGGGCTCTGTTCTTATCTTTCCAGGAGATTTAAAGCATCCATTCAAGGAATCCAGGGACAACTGGACAACGGAAACCTCAGCAGAAAACAGATCAGACACCAAAGAAGACGAGTGGACCAGATGATCCAGCCTTGCAGACTTCCTCAATAGCAGTTTCCTCAAAAGTCTACAACCACAACAACTCAAAATCGCTAAGATCGTTCAGCTCCACAGACTACTCCAGCCAGATCTTCAGTAAAGATCTGAAGATCAGCTTCTGTCTATGAACTTCTTAGGACATCTAAATAGCTGAGCACAAAAGGACTGAACATCAAATGATTCTATTAACATTTTTAACCATTTTTCCATTCTTATTTGGGCCCCAAACAGGTTTACTACATCCCAAATCAGCAGGAAGTCATTTTTAAGAGAACAACGTCCCATCCCCAGAAGGTGGGGAGGGTGTTCCCCCCCTTTGGTTATTTGATAGATAATAGAAAATTTTGTTATTTAGGGGAAAAGACTACAAGCTGTTAAATGATCTTGTTAAATGGGTTTTGGAGGTTAGACCCAGGGACTTCTCTTTTTTTCTTTTCTGTATCCTTCTTTCTCGCCTATGTAGGAGTGAACAGACTTAAGAAAAATGGGACATAGACATAGTATAGAAAAGATCAAGAAAAAAGGACAGATTATTGAATATGGCCTTATACCTTTGTATACTGATACAAAATTAATATTATATTTGGCTAAATTGGTATTGATCATTGTATATTAATGCAAAATTAAGATTGTATAGGGCTACATAGGTATTGATCTTTGTATATTGATACAAAATTAAGATTATATTTGGCCACAATGGTATTGACCCTTGTATATTGATGTAAAATTAAGATTGTATTGGGCTACATCGGTATTGATCTTTGTATATTGATACAAAATTAAGATTATATTTGGCCACATTGGTATTGATCTTTGTATATTGATACAAAATTAAGGGTAATGCTTCTTAAAGGTATTGTTCCTAGTAATGCTTAAAAATGAAATGTCAAGTTTTGGCCTCTTGCTACCAACCGACATAAACTGTTTAGGATAATTAAGAAATGGAAACTAATAATCATGAAAACGTGTCATTTTGTTAGTTACTAAGTCAGTCTATCACAGTTATTTTCTAAGCTACTCAGAAGTCAAGTTGCTAAGAGACAAGCAATATTTGCTTATCTAAATATAAGAGATAGATAGGGCATCTTCAAAAATCTCAAGAGATCTGCAGAATATGGCATTCAAAGATGTTTTCTTAACTTAAGATTTTTTGATATCGAGACATGTCAGCTCCTGACAGCACTCCCTATTCTACTTCAAGTAGAAGATGAGCATCGAAGAATCTCCAGTGGGAGATGGTTGAATTGGTGGTAAGCCTTTCTCTTGGCAAGAAAAACCCCTTGCTTCAACTGTAGACAGACTTCTGTCCAAAAAGGACAAAACTTGGAAGCAGATAAGTCGACAGCCTAGCTCTGCCAAGACAGGGTAGGTAAGTCCTTCATAATTTCTGCTCTACAATCACTGTCTGTCAGAGAAACGGGGCCAAATGGCTGAAGATTGATGCTGTAATGTATGGAGAGAAAATGGGAACTGTCCAGGCAGCCACTGGTATGTCATTTCTTAGTTTTGGAAGCTGCAGGCCCTGCACTTCCTATATAATCAGATATATTTATCCCTCTCAGGTCTCTGAGGTGGTTGAAGAATAGATAGCTAGAGTCTCATAGTTAAATTTTGAGTTGTTTAGGAATCAAGAGGGTGTTCTGGATCTAAGAAGATATTTTTAAAATTGTGAGACAAGTTAGCATGAAAGCTGAGTTAGATATAGAACTTTAAACTCATGGAGATGGTTAGATAGTAGAATGTTAAAGTCAGGTGCCAAATACATATGGACTGGACATTGGGAATGCATGCTAAGCCATATAACTCTTATAATTGTGGCCTATTTATTTCTGTTGTTTTGTATTGTATTTATAGTTATAAGAGAAAGAACCATTTGTTGGACTGAAAGGGAGAGCTGTTGGGGGGAAAAAGAAATACCTTAAACTAAAAAAAAAAAAAAAAAGAAGGGAAGAGGATGGGGGGTTGAGGGGGAGTAGGGTGGAAGGGTGGGACTGGAGCAGGGAGTAGGGAGGGGATTGTGATTGAGATGTAACTTGAAGAAATAAAAAATAAATTATTTTAAAACAAAACAAAACAAAAAAACACACACACACAAAGAATATCCTGAATAGTATAGAAAAAAAATTTACAAATGGGACATCATTAAACTAAAAAGCTTCTGGACAGCAAAGGAAACTATTACATGAAGACAAAACTCATAGAAGAAACTATTTGTCCATTGTACATATAATAAAGGATTAGTAACTAGAATATACCAGAGGAAAACAGCTTAACAGGAAAAAGTGAAACAGCTTAATGTGGAAAAGGATATGGAATTCTATAGTTCTCCAAAGAAATGACAAATCCTGGGAAACATTCTAAAAAGTGTTCAATATCCTTTGCTACCATGGAACTGCAGATTAAAGCTACTTTAAGATTCCATCTCACCCCATCAACAAGGATACAAATGGCAATAAATGGTGGCATGATATGAAAAGAAGGGAACCTGTATACACTGCTGGTGGTACTGTAATCTAGTGCATCCACTTTGGAAGTCCCTCTAGAAGGTCCTCAAAACAACAGCATTAGATGGACATATATATATATATACTCAAAGGACTTTGTACCCTACTACAGAAATACCTACACATCCATGTTCCTTGCAGCTCTATTCACAGTAGCTTGGAAACAGAAAGACTCTAGATATCCACCAACTAATGAATGGATATTGAAACTGTGGTACATACATACAACAGAATCTTATTCAGCTATGAAGAAACACTCAATTATTTAATTTACAGGAAAAATTACACTGAGTGGGGTAAACCAGCCTCAAAAAGACAAATGCAGCATGTTTTCTTATATATGCAGATTCTAGCCTTGACTCTTTAGTTTCCAGTCTACAAACCATTGAGCAAATGAAGCCAAGTCCCCTTTATAACATTTCCAAAGTGTCTGAAAGCTGGAAATGCCACTGGAAAGTGGCATTCAGAGCAGAACCCACTCACCTGGGGGGTGTGGGGGGGGGGGTAGAGACGACACTGTGATTGGACATCATCCTGCTTGCAAAATTCCAGAGCACGGCATGCCACATCAGCATTCATAGCTTCATTGAGCCTATCAGGAAATGGAGCAAAGCAAAAGCTATTAAGATCTCTCAGGTATTAGGAAGCAGAAGCTCTATTGGGAAAAATTAAATCCCCAGATGGATTCTGATGCTCTCACAACCTGGCCTTAGAGCTTCACCTGGCACAGCTACTGGGTTGTGACTACCTTCAATACTCATCACTCCTGCCTCTTGCATCAGGTCCTGAGGCTAGCACAGTGCACACAATCCCTGAGCTATGTATGTGCTAGCCTCACAGAAGAACAACCAAGTGTTTTTCAGAAGAAGCCACAAAAAGAACAACAACAATTGGGAAAGGAAAAAAAAAAAAGGAAGAATATGCCTAGATGGGAATATTTAAAGTTTACTGGACCTAATAGAAAAAAAAAGACTTTATATAGTTTTACATACTTAAAATTATTTTCCTAGATATAATTCAAATAACCTCTTTCCTTTTAAATTAAACATATCTCTTAGTCTTGTGGAAGAAAAACATTACTGTTGATCTGCTTTATTGGTTTGTTCCTTTGTTTGTTTTTCTGGGGGATGCTATAAGGATAGTTATATTGATCTTTCAAATACTCTGGCTGTGTCTGGATTTAAAGTACCTAAAGCAAAGTGTATTGGTACATCTTCATTGTCAAGTTTAGCATACTTAAAATTATCTAGGAGAAGCATCCTCCATGAGGGCATTTGCAGAGAGGTTGCAGAGTGGTGCTCTCTGATGGACCAGTGGTCAAAACTTAATGAGAGGGAAAGGAGAAAGCTTTATGAGTCCTAACATCTCCCTCCTCCCCCTCCTTATTAACTGAAGATGCAGCATGACCTTGACTTATGATGTCACCAGTTATGAACTGTGTCCCCTCAAATCATGAGCTGAAATAATTCCTTCTCCCTTAAGTTGCTTCTTGTTGGGTATTTGGTCAGAGCAAGGAAAGTAACTAACACAGAAAATTGTTGCAGAGAAGTGAATTCATTGCTGTGACTACCCAACCATGTAGTTCATAAGTCTTCTGAACTTGTTTATAGGAAAAATGAAGAAGAGGTTAAGCTGTGGGCTAGAGTAAACAGAGAATAATGGGCAATTCCTATGAGAGTTTAGATGACAAGAATGTTTATAGAAATGGAGTGCATTAGAAAGGACTGTATTTATAAAGTTTGAAAGATGAATAAGGACTACCTGAAATTGGGTAAATAGTCTTTTATAGTATATTCCAGCAAACAATCTGGCTGGATTTTTGTTCATCCCCTAAAAATCTGAGACTGAATTAAAAGTAAAATCCATCATTTTGTGGAAGAAATTTCGTTATTTCATTCAGGCTGTGGCATGGTTATGGCTCTCTGCATTTATTGATGTTTAGAGTTCAGAGCAGACTGTTATGAAAAATATTCAGGTTGGTGAATAAATGAATATAAGGAAGTTTATGGTTGTAGACAAAGTGGTTGTGGACAAAGCATATTTAATTACTTGATTGGTACTATTGAAAATATACTATGACTTTCATAGTGACATCAGGAAAGGTGTCAGGAGTCCATCTATTAAAAGCTCCAGGGTATAATAATGCAAATCAATTTTAGAAGAAGGTGTCTGAAAATAGAGGCTTCAGGTTCCTATCCTGAAAACAAGGGCAGCCTGGGGAAATGTTTCTCTAGGTTCAGTCATCCACATAGATGCTGCCACAACTGTGGTCCAAGAGGGCCAGGTTAAATTTTTAACTGGCAGCAGAATTTGGCATTGTTCTCATGTGCAACATAGGAGCTACCAAGTCATCAAATCTTGCCCCAATACCCTAGAAAGACACCAAGGTCACACAACGAACAGCAAGGTCAGATTACCAGCATAAATTCATGAATAGGTTTCATGTAGAGAGGTGGAGGTGAAGCCCAATGGGGTCTCCAGGACACAGGAGAGACCAATATGGTAGGTGTGATAGTTTGTTTATAGAACAAAGGAAGTCAGAAGGCATTGAGTAGAGGCTGATCTAAATGAGAGGTCACAATCGCCACAGGTAATGGAACTTGAAGGGGCTTAGTCTGGTCAACTCCACCACAGCACAGATGATATTTAAGAATTGTTTGCTTAGATTTTCCTTAAATGTTTGGGGGAATTCAACATGAAACTGTCTAGCTCTGAGAATTGCTTCTGGGGGAGACTTTGAGTAGCTGCCCCAATCTTGTTATGCATCTATGTAAACTGTGTCTGCAGACTTCAACTGTGGCAGTCAACATGCATTTAGAAATTTGTCCATTGCTTTTAGGTTTTCCATTATCTTGGATTGTAAGTTTTCAAAGTATTCTCTAATGATCTTCTACAGGTCTTTGAGATCTGTTGTTTGTCTCTCATTGTATTAATTTGCTATTCCTTCTCTTTCCTTCTGGTTAGTTTGTTTAGAGATTTGTCAGTCTCATAATATTTTCAAATAACCAACTCTAAGTAAAATTGTTCTTTTAGTCTCTCTTTCACTAATTTCTCCCACGATGTTTATTTTTTCTGTATGTTGCATTTGGGTTTGGTTTCTAATTTTTCTAGAGACTTTGAGTATATCATTAGACTATTTTTTGAGATCTCTTATTTTTAAGAAATAGAAACATACCTTGTCTGTATCCAAGATGTTCTGGTGGGCTGTACTTTCATTTCCATTTAGTTTAGGTATTAAAAAAATATCCTTCCTGATTTTCTTTGATGGCATATGGTTCATTTAAAACTATATTGTTCAGTCTCCAGGTATTTATGTATTGTCTGAGATTGGCATTGTGATTTCTTTCCAGTTTTATTCCACTGTGGTTTTGTAAGATACAGAAAATTATTTCAATTATTATATGTAGCATAAGACTTGCTTTGTGGATTCTAGTGTGAACAATTTTGGAGAGTAGTCTATGCATCTGTGAGAAGAATGTTTATTTCCTACTTATTGCATGACATGTTCTATAGATATCTATTAAATTTTGTTGTCAGGTGATATACTTTAGTTATAAAGCTTATTTTCTGATATTTAATTTTTAAGACATATCTAGATGTGAGAGTGAGGAATGTAAAGCCTTCAATTATTACTGTTAGGACATGTGGCATTTTATGCCTTTTAATTTTCAATTTATAAAAAAAATGTGTCCCCATGAGTTGGTGCACACATATTTATAATAATTGCAACATCTTGATGAACTGCTCCATTTACTAATATGCAGTGGCCATCTTCATCTCTCTTGACTGTTTTGGTTTGCAGACTACTTTATCAGACATGAGACTCAGACCAGCTTAGATTCAGCTTCTATTTGTTTAATACATTGTTTTACAACCTTTAATTCTCAATTTTTACATGTCCTACTTAGTTTTGTGAGTTTCATGGATAAAAAATATTAGTTGTATCCAGTCAGTCTCCACCTTTTAATTCTCCTGTAAGTCCATTTATGTAAAAGGTTATTATTAAAAATTTTCTATTGTTGGGTCAATACTGGATCCTCTCCAGGACTCCTCTTGAATATCCTGTTGTCCTGTATCATGGATCCTGCGCCTTTAGATCTTCAGAAACAGGCCCTTCACATACTCTGTTAGATCATAGATGGGATGGATATTGGGGTAGGTCAACTCAAAGTTTCGGATCTGGGCTTGAGTGGTAGCTGAGTTGGTCAGCCTACCAGCTCTCCTGTGCCTACAGAGGGCAAACTCTTTATCACTGTTCTGACTAGCTCACTCAATGCCATAGCCAGCAAGGGACAGGGTCAGCTGTCCTGCTCTCAAGTGCTTGGGGCTGGCTCGCCCACACCTTCACCACCAGGGTCAGCCCTACAGTGGTGCCAGGCAAGGTGCCGGGCCCATTTTTCTGAGTGCTGCAGCCAGTGAGGGACAGGGCCAACTTTCCCACTCTCATGACCTCAGAGCCAGCTTTCACATCTGCCACAGATGGTTAGGGACAGGGAGATATTTCTCCCTCACCCAAGCCCCCCCATGGCAGTCTAGGGGTAGGACAAGCTAGCTCTCTTGAGCTCACACCCTTGGGCTGAGTCACCTACATTCTGCCACCAGGGTCAGCTCTACTGTCCTGTCCAGGTGAAGGGCAGGGTTATTTCAGCACAGTGCTTGAGGTAGCAGTCCAGACCAGGGATATTTGTATGACATTTGGTGGTAATATGGGCCTGGGACATCAACACAGACCCCAGCTGCCATGGGACTATGGACCCAGACATGGCCCCTAGTAGCAGCATGGGCCAAATGTCCCCATGGCCTCAGGTGGCATCACAGGCCACTCAAATCAGCATGCCCCCAGGCAGCATGGCTTTCAGATATCCACATGGTCTCTAGTAGCAGCCCAGCCCAGTGACAGTGACATCCACTTGGCCTTTGGCAGTAACTTGGGCCACAGCCATTGACACAGACCCCAGCTCCAGCAGGACCATAAATGCAGACATGGCTCTTGGTGTCACCCTGGGCCAGGACCTCACCATGGCCTTCTATCCACCTGTTCCTCACTGCCATAAAGTTTCCACTTACACTTTTCTCTGCAATGTATGAAGCCCTTGGATTCACTTTTTCTTCCATCTCTCCACTTTGTACTCCAATTTTTCCCATCTCTATCATAGTGGCACCTCCACAGGTGCTTCAGTTTCTTTCTTCTGTGGCAGGTACTTGCATATGGCTGGGGCAAACGCTTAGCTATCTTTCTTCAGGTGACCATGAACTGACTGGCCAGGGACAGGCACTTGGATGTCTTTCTTCCAGCCTCTCAACTTCACTCTTTTATGAGTCTTTATTGTGAACTTTTGATTTTTCAAGTTTTTGAAAATTTATTTGAAATTTTTTTGTCACAAGGATGCAGTAAACACAGTCTTTCATTTTCAGAAATCATGCTATTGGGTTCCCCAAATTTGAGGAGATCTCCAGGCCCAACACAACCACGATGCAATTGGTGAGCCTCACCCTGGGAAAATCACCTTCATGATCCTGGTCTCTCCCTTTCTGGGGAATATTGTAGTTTTTTTTTTCTTTAATTTTCTTGTTGTGTAATCCTGGCTGACCAGGAACTTGATATGTAGACCAGGCTAGCCTTGAACTCACAGAGGGACTTTCTTTGCCCTGAGGGAGCTGGGACTACAGGTGTGACACTATATCTGATTTGAGTCTAATGAATTCTGTAGTTATTTTGTGAAGAACATAGCCAAAATGTTTTGTATTTTTAAGTCAACAAAAGCCATAAGCCATACCTAATTGTAATTTATGCTTTTTAGTTTTCTTATTAAAATATTGTCCTTTCCTGATCTCTGCAGGTGGCTAGACTTGGGACACAGGGATTTGTAAAGTTTCCAATGCCAAGAATGGATTACATTTTGAATTGTTGGCCAAAGGCGTCCTATAGATTCCTCCTCCAAATATCACAGGTTATTCCCAAAGTTATAGCTTATTCTCCATACCCTGATGATAAGATCCTATTGGTGAAGACACAACTTACTTTTGTCATCAAATGTAGAGAAATTGAGCTGTTTCTCAATTAGAAGCTTAACTCCTACTTGAGTGTAGAAAAAAGTTGAGGAGAGAAATTATTTACTTTTCTCAGCTAAAAATACTGTGCCCTACAGCTGTGACCTGCCTGAAAGATATACTGGTGCAGTAGTGGCACAAGTGTTATGGGAGTAGTCATCCACTTTTTGATTAGATTGAAGGCACATTCTGTAAGATGAAACCCATATATGATACTACTAAAGTGGCCAAGAATCTGACACTACATAGAACATGGGCCTAGAAAGAAACCAATATCATTCTGCTAAATGAACATAGAAATAAAATGACTTCTAGTGACACATTGCTATGCACACATCATAGAGCATCACTCTATGCTCATCAGAGAAGCCTCTTACAATAGATGGTAATTAACACAGAGCCCCACAACTTGACAATTGCAGAAGTGAGAGACCTTGGAACACTCAACCCTAAATAGGATGTTTTTATAAAACCCCTGTCCTCACGGCTCAGAGACCCCTGTCCTCATGACTCAGAGATCTGTGGGGAGGCAGAAAGATTGTATGAGCCAGAGGTGGTGGGTGACTCCAAGGAAACTGTCTTCCAGGTACAAGAGGACTGATATACATATGAACTCCCAAAGACTATGATAGCACATAAAACCTGTACAGATTCAAAACAGACAAAATCTTAGCAAGGAGAAGGAGAAGTAGAAACAAAGCTTCAAACCTAACCAAGAAACTATTTGCAATGATACCTTCTGGGATAGGGAATATCAGTTTTCTCCAAAGGAGTTTTACTGGGAAGTTTAACTCTTGGGAAGGACTTGTATCCAGGAGTAGTTTGTCAATACAAATTAGACTTTGTATTTGTGTGTGTGTACACTTTTTTGTTTTTTGTTATTTAAAAAATCTTATTGATTTTCTTTTTGTTCTAAGTTTGTCTTAATTTTGTTTTTTGAGATTTTAGTTGCTGTAGTAGTTGTTTTTTGTGTTTTTCTTTTGAGAATAAACTCGAAATTGCATGGGTAGTAAGGTAGGAAGGGTCTGGGAGGAGTTGAGGGAAGAGAGAGAACAAGATCAAAACATACATTATGAGAAAAACTAAATGCTTTTAACAGATATCTTTTGTAGTTAAAAGGAAGCACAGTGTGTATTCCTTTCTGTTCATATGAAAGAAGAGTTCAACTTGCCTGATTAGTTTTTACTGTAGAGTGAAAGAAGACCACTCTTATTATAGGTGCTGCGGAACTCAATCAATGTCTAAGAATACAGACAGCATATATACACGCCCATTAAGAAGATATCCTTGTCACCTTGTTAGCTACTATGACAGTCTATCACAGATATTCTCTAAGCTACTCAGTAATCAAGTTGTTAAGAGACAAGCAACATTTGCTTATCTAAATACAAGAGATAGATAGGGCATCTTCAAAAACCCCAAGAGATCTGCAGAATATGGCATTCAAAGATGTGGTCTTAAATTAAGATTTTTTTT
>CAJQZJ010031998.1:1205742-1215804 GCA_907164525.1 Lophiomys imhausi | reverse complement strand
CATAAATGTGGCATATTTAATTCTGCTGTTTTGTATAGAATTTACTGTTATAAGAGAAAGAACCATTTGTTGGAATGAAAAGAGAAGCTGTTGGGGGGGGAAGAGGGTGGAAGGGTGGGACAGGAAGGGGGAATATGGAAGGGTTTGTGACTGAGATGTAACTTGAAGAAAAAAAATAAAGTACTTATAAAAAAAAAAGATATCCTATGTGCTGGTTGGTTTTTTGTTTGTTTGGTTGGTTTTTGTTGTTGGGTTTTTTTTTTTTTTTGCTTTTTGTCAACTTGACACATTAGAATCATCTTACAGGAGAGACCCTAAACTGAGAAAATGCCTCCATCATATTTACCTGTATTGAGCCCTCTAGGGCATTTTCTCAATTAATTATTGATAAAGAAGGGCCCAGATCATTGTGGGTGGTGACTATTCCTGGGGTATATTAGAAAGTAGACTCAGAAAGCCTTGAGATACAACCCAATAAGCAATATTCTCCATGGCTTCTGCTTCAGTTACTGACTCCAGGTTCCTGCTGTGGGTTCCTGCCCTGACTTTCTTTGATAATGGACTGTGATGTGGAACTGTAAGCCTAGTCAACCTTTTCTTCCAGTGTTGTTTTTGCACATATTGGTTTATTACAGCAATAGAGACTCTAGAACAACCTCCTCTTGTCTTCTGTGGACACAGTGGAGCTGGCAGATGAGTCCATCTGAACAATGTAACATGCTAACTCCATTTCCCCACCATGTCAGCCTACAGTGAAACACTAGTGATTAAGCTTAGGATCTGAGGATAGTTATGGACAGGTTTGCTGTCCTTGGAAGAAATTGGACCCTTAAATAAAACTTCATTTTGTCAAATTGTATTTCAAATCAGGGGACCTAGGCCTAGCTGGGAGTGTGGAGTCACAACAGAATAAAAGTGGGGAATGCTCCTTAGTATTCCAGTTTTTTTAGTAAATAAAGTTAAATTGTTCTATTAAAATATATACATTAATGTTATTTTTTTATTTTGCAACAGACATAAAACTTTAAACGCTTTCGAAGAAGGCAGTTAGAATCACATCCCACATGGATACTGAGCTTAATGAAGCAGAGAAAGTCAAGGGGGCACTGAAAATAGCTGCATGGCAGCAAAGCAAAGGAAAAAAAATAGATGGAGTAGGAAGATCCCCACAAAGATACAAAATGCCAAGTTGGACTTGAGAATAAGTAGACATATAGCATATAGAGAGAGTAAAACAAACTTCTCCAAAGAAAATGCTACACTAGTATATTCTACTAACATCACATAACCAAAAATGGAAGGGTAGAGAATATTTCTTAACTTATTCTGTGAGTCTAATATCAAAATACATCCCTTCAAGAATATACCCCCCAAGATCTCTTATAAATATAATCCCAAAGATCTTCAACAAAATGATACAAATCCAATACAGCAATGTAGAAAAAAGTTGTACATTGACCAAGTGAGCTTTGTCCCAAGAATGTAAGGTGTAACATTTGAAGTCATGTATCATATCATACTACATCAATAGAGGACAGAGCTCATATGGTCATCTAATAGATGAAGAAGATATTTAACAGAGCACTATATCTATGTTTGGTATCCCCACTCCCTGCAAAAGAACCATATCAAAACCCAACTAGTAATTAAAGGAAAAGTCTCCAATTTGATAAAAATTGTTCACAATACTCTCATACTAGCATGATATTTAATGACAAAAGTCAGAACACTTTCCCGATAAGACAAAGGAAAAACAAGAATGTCTGCATCACTATTTCTACTCAGCTTCACAGTGGAAATAATAGCCAGGATAATTAGTTAACCAAAAAAAAAAAAAAAAGCAATGTGTCCAAATACATATGGACTGGACATTGGGAATGTATGCTAAGCCATATAACTCTTATAATTGTGGCCTATTTATTTCTGTTGTTTTGTATTGTATTTATAGTTATAAGAAAAAGAACCATTTTTTGGACTGAAAGGGAGAGTTGTTGGGGGGAAAAAAGAAATACCTTAATCAAAAAAAAAAAAGAAGAGAAGAGGATGGGGGGGTTGAGGGGGAGGAGGGTGGAAGGGTGGGACTGGAGGGGCGAGTAGGGAGGGGATTGTGATTGAGATGTAACTTGAAGAAATAAAAAATAAATTATTAAAAAAAATTGAGTGTGCATTAATGCACTTGAGTCCTCTTTGGAATGTACTGAGAATACAAGTGTGGTCATCAGGCAATCATAAAACTTGAAATAGGAAAAAAAAAATCTAACAGTGCATCGCTATGATGATGGGCACATCCCCAGATGTGGCCAGGTTCACAGTGCAAACCTCCTGGACTTAAAATGATCACTCCTGTCTCGGGACTGGGAGGGGTGGAAAGAGGACACTGTGATGGAGATGTAACCAGAAGTAATAAATAAATATTTAATAAAAAAGCAATGTGTCCAGATTAGAAAGAACTTATTATACAGAAGATATCGTCATGTAAATAGCAAATGCTAAGGAACTCATTAAGAAACTATGAGAACTAATAAATGAATTTAATGACACTGCATGATAAAAAAAATCAATGATGTAAAATTAATTGTTTTTCTACGAAGCAGAAATGAGCAAATAAGAATGAAATTAAGAAAACTTCTTTGTTTATGATACTATCAAAAGAATTAAATACTTAGAAATAAATTTGACCAAAACAAACAAACAAAAAACAAACCAGTTTGATGTGGAGCTCACACCTGTAATTCCAGCACTTTGAAGCCTGAGACAGGAGAAGTGCCATTATTTTAAGGTCAATCTGTGCTACACAGTAAGCTGCAGGTTACCTGGACTACAGTATGAGACATTTTCTTAAAAACATTCAAATATATTCTTTAAAATGATGTCACTAAAAGAAGTTAAAGAAGACCCAAATAAACAGAAAGACACAGCATGTTTATGCAGCAGTGGGTAAGTAAATGGTTACGATGGTAATATTCTCTAATATGACCTGCTGGTTCGATGCCATCTCCAAAACAATCCTAACTTCTCTACAGAAACTAACAACTCATCCTAACAATCATGTGAGTCAGAATCATTTTTTTTTAATCCTGAAAAAGAGAAACAAAGTTAGAAGACTCATACAGCACAATTTGCAATCTACAAAACTACAGTAGCCAAAATAGTGTGGGATTAGAATGGGAGATACGTGGGCCAATGAAATAGATTCGAAAGACTAGAAGTCTTGAATCTATAGTCAAGGCATGAGTGGGCCAAGACAACTTCAATGCGGAAATTTGAAGAGCTGACAGCATAAGCAGAAGGCCAATGGGGTGACTCACTGTGGTGCCCTGAGTGAGATGTCCCCCATAGTCTTGAGCATCTTGGTCCGAGTGGGGAGCATTTGGGTAGGGTTAGGAAGTATGGCTGTGGTGGTTTGAATAGGAATGGGTCCACAGACTAATGTGTTTAAATGCTTGGGATACAGGGACTGGAAATATTAGGAGGTGTGCTCCTGTTGGATTAGGTGAGGGTTTGTTGGAGGAAATGTGTCACTGTAGGGGCTGGCTTTGAGGTCTCAAAAGCTCAAGTCAATTCTCTTCCTGCTACCAGCCCATCAGGATGTGGAACTCCCTGCACCATGTCTGTCTGCATACTGCCATGCTTCCCGCCATGACAATAATGGACTAACCGTCTGAAACTGTAAGCCAGTCCAAATCCAATGTTTTCCTTTATAAGAGTTGCTATGGTCATGGTGTCTCTTCACAGCAATAAAATCCTAACTAAGACAAAGACCTTGTTGAAGGAAATACATCAATGGAGGTGGGATTTAAGGTTTTAAAAGCCATGCACAATTCACAGTTCACTCTCTCTGCTTCTTGCTTGTGGTTTAAGATGTGAGCACTCAGTTTCCAGCTCCAGCACCATGTCTGACTACCTGCTATCACACTTTCCTGTCATTATGATGTTATATTTTTATCCCTCAGGAACTTAAGTCCAAATAAACCAGTCTATGTATAAGTTGCTTTGGTTATGGTACTTTTTAAAAAATAGCAATAGAAAAGTAACTAATATATTCTCCTAATAATGGTATGCAAAATTTTATCCCAGTGGACCAAATACCTGGTAAATGACAAAATGACAAAAACTCATTAAAGAAAACATTAATGGTGGGCAGTATTTCCTTAAGTATGACACAAAGAGAACAAGAAGTAGAAAATAGACAACTAGGAAATAAAACCCAAGAAAGTCAATTGATATAGACCAGTCCCAAACACCATGAAATCCAATTAACGTGGAGCTGAGTACAGTAGCTGAGCCTAAGTTAAGCATGGGAAGCACCATGACCAATTAACCAATGAATTGTTAATTTACCTTGATTCGTTCCACTTTCAGTAAATGCTGGTAGATCATGCTACTGGATGGGTGCCTTTAAACTTGCTTTTGTTCTGAAAACTGATTCATGAATTACTTGCTTGGTTTTACTTTGTTCTGTTTTGTAGATAATTGCTCAAATAAACTATTAATTTAAAAGATATAAAGTATTTTCCTCTTCATGGATGTTTCCTCTAGATTTTCTTCAGCAAGTGGGATCCACAGCAGAACTTCATGATCTAAGGAATTCCCGGTAACCAGGCACAGGTACCTGAGGCTGTTATGTGCTATTTGTTTACTGTCTTAACGAATCATGGGTAAGTTCTCTCTGGGATTCTGAAACATCATGAATTCTTGCTTTGAGCTGATTTGTTTGAGCAAGTTTTGTTATTCAAAGTGTGTTTGAAAATGCTTCTCCAATCATAAATTTTAAAAAATCTTTCTTTGTGAATTGAGCCCATGTTGACGGTTAATCAGTGCTGTGACAGAGCACATGACCTTGAAGTATGTGGTATCTAACCAGTTCAGACAGAAACTGACTTGGGTTTGTAAGAGCAGAACTGGTATTTGATAGTCAGACAGAAACTAGAAGAGGTGGATAATCTTGGGCTGTTTTGTGAAGGAGTCTACAACTTTGCCTTAGGTAAACAGGTCACAGACATCCATCTAAATGAAAGGAATCTAGAACTGAGTTCCCCCATTCTGAGTCTGCAGATGGGAGCCTTATCTTGGAGTCACGATGGCTGCTATGGGACAGTTTTAATCCAGATAAAATTTTTCAGTCCATAGGTACATCATATGAGAATCAGAACTTCCTTAGGAGCAGTAAGAATGATCTCCCATAAAGGACTCCTCTGAGATTTCACTTCCTGGACAACAATCGGTTAACTCAATTAGCCCCAGTGCTTTGATTTATTGCTTCTCACAGGGGGAATTCTTTGTCAGCACAGCCTCTCTCAATTCTCATCTATCTGTTCTGTCAAACTAAACACCTCTTCCTTGCCTTCAGACTCTTGGTTGCAAGAGTTATAAAGGAAATGTCCATTTGTAAAACCACTTCCCTCTCTGTACCTGGAAGAAGGGAAAATTCTGTCCTTGAAACTGCTCCAATGGTCCTGGGTCTGTGTGACAAGCCTCTTCTCTAACTTTCTGTCATAGTGAGGAAACCTTCCTACCCAGGTTCTTCAATGTCTTGGCAGGGAATTGTTCGGGTGCTGAAACCCAAAATGTAGCTAGCCAACAGCAGTTTACAGCAGTAATCAGAAAGGTTGGTCCAGAAAAAATGGAAGAATTCCTTGACTTCACCCTCTTGTTGAAGTGAGTAAAATAGTCAGAAGGCTTTAGAAATACTCAGAATGAATGGTTTTGTGGAAAGATAAATGGATCCCAAGGTTGACTGATAGTAATGTTAGTCTGGGAGAGATGAACTTCCCTTATCCTTGTTGTCTCTACTGCCATGTAAAGTATTATTTACAGAGGAGTGGTAACAGTCAAGACCCATTGGGCTCCTATTAGGGCATCCATACACTTAGAAATTAATAAATGAACATATATTGTTGTACTGCCTTTAGAGGGTAGCCTTGTTTCATGAACAATTTAAGCATGATCAAGAAGGAGTGAGTTAGCTGACTATAAATAGAATGGATGTTTCTGGATGAATATTTTAAACAGTTTAATAATAAAGATAAACAGTGCAATTCAAAATATAAAGCATCTAAATAAGTGTTTTAAAAGAGACATGTCAGCTCCTGACAACACACACTATTCTACTCCAAGTAGAAGATGAGCATCGAAGAATCTCCAGTGGGAGATGATTGAATTAGTGGTAAGCTGTTCTCTTGGCATGAAAAGCCCCTTGCTCCAACTGCAGACAGAATGCTGTCCAAAAAGGACAAAACTTGGAAGCAGATAAGTCGACAGCCTAGCTCTGCCAAGACAGGGTAGGTAAGTCCTTCATAATTCCTGCTCTACAATCAATGTCTGTGATAGAAACAGGGCCAAATGGCTGAAGATTGATGCTGGAATGTATGGAGAGAAAATGGGAACTGTCCAGGCAGCCATTGGTATGTCATTTCTTAGTTTTGGAAGCTGCAGCCTCTGCACTTCCTATATAATCAGATATATTTATCCCTCTCAGGTCTCTGAGGTGGTTGAAGAATAGACAGCTAGAGTCTCATAGTTAAATTTTGAGTTGTTTAGGAATCAAGAGGGTGTTCTGGGGCTAAGAAGATATTTTTAAAATTGTGAGGCAAGTTAGTATGAAAGCTGAGTTAGATATAGAACTTTAAACTCATGGAGATGGTTAGATAGTAGAATGTTAAAGTCAGGTGCCAAATACATATGGACTGGACATTGGGAATGTATGCTAAGCCATATAACTCTTATAATTGTGGCCTATTTATTTCTGTTGTTTTGTATTGTATTTATAGTTATAAGAAAAAAACCATTTGTTGGACTGAAAGGGAGAGCTGTTGGGGGGAAAAAGAAATACCTTAAACTAAAAAAAAAAAAGAAGGGAAGAGGATGGGGAGTAGAGGGGGAGGAGGGTGGAAGGGTGGGACTGGACGGGGGAGTAGGGAGGGGATTGTGATTGAGATATAACTTGAAGAAATAAAAAATAAGTTATTAAAAATAAATAAATAAATAAAATTTCAAAAATATCCACTCAACAAAAGGGAGAGAAGAATCTAAACCAAGAAACACAACCAATAACCTAACTCCAGATGCCTAGGCCTCCTTGCAAAAATGTAAACATGAATAATAATAAAGTCATTATCCCTGAGAAAAGTAATATAGATGACATATAGGTGACATAAAATATTTCAGTTCCTTTTTCTGTGATTGCCCATATTTTCTCTGGCTGACTTGTTTTTGTATTGGATAGATTTATTGAACTTTTTAAGGTGTTGTTTATTTATTCATTTGTTTATCCATGTTGGTTATCCCTACATAGATACATTTCATTTGTTTCATGGAGACTAATTTTAAACTGAAGATTGCCAGCAATTATTACTTCATTCTATTTAGTACTGCAATTAAATTGTGCTAGACTTCAAAAAAATACATAAATGTGCAACAAGTGCATAAAAATACGCTTGTTTATATCTAAACTCAAGTGAGACACAGCTCATACCTACTATGTGCTACAATAAAAAGTGATAATTAGTGTTGAAGAATAAAAATTAAGTTTCACACAGTAGGAGAATGTGAAATGATACAGCCCCTTTGGTGAATAGTCTCAAAGTTCCTCAAATTATTTAGCATAGAGTTGAACAAGTTTTGATAGGATCCAGAAATTCTACTCTTACATGGAAACCAAAATAAATGTTCAAACATTGATAGTAGCATTGTTTATTCCAGTCCCTCAATTGTTCATGAACTAACAGGCTGATAACCAAAATGTTGATGTTTACACACTGGAATGGTATTCAGCTATAAAAAGTAATGAAGCTCTGATGCATGGATCATGAATTTAATACTAAAAATATGTTTAAAATTGCACAAAGTCAAAGAAACCACTGAGTTAGAAAAAGACATCAGTCATAGAAGAGCACACATTGTATGATTCAATTTATGTAAAATATCTGTAACAGATAAATGTAAAAGACAGGAAGTGGATGAGTAGATTTTAGGTGCTGGAGAAGATGGGCTCTGGAGCATGTAGCTCAGGGGTGTCTAGATGATGATTGTGGTGGTTTGAATGAGAATGGCCACATAGGCTTATACATTTGAATACTTAGTCACTAGGGATCCAACTGTTTAATAAGGATTTGAAGGGTGAGGAGGTGTGGACATGCTGGAGTAGCTATGGCATTGGGGGTGGGCTTTGAAATTTCAAAAGCAGGCCCAGTCTCTCTCTCTCTCTCTCTCTCTCTCTCTCTCTCTCTCTCTCCCTCCCTCCCTCCCTCCCTCCCTCCCTCCCTCCTGTCTGGAGATCAGGATGTAAAATTTATAGCTACTTCTATAGTGCCATTCCTGTCTGGGGGGCTAAACCTCTGAAACTATAAATGAGCCTTCAATTAAACGGTATCATTTATAAACATTGTGTTGGTTATGGTGTCTCTTCATGGCAATAGAACAGTAACTAAGACACTAGCATAATGAAAATGTTCTGAAGCCATGGTGATGGATTATAACTCTAAACATGTAGAAGCTCACTGTGATTACATTTTTAATCAATGACTTGTAATATGTGTGAATTTTATGTCAATACGATGATCAAAATCTATGTCTTCCCCCTCCATGCTTCTCCTTTTGAGGGGTACTACTGTGGAGAGGGTCAAGACATTCAGATATCACTGAATGCAGACCTGGGGTAAGTACTTTCCCTGCCTTGGACTTTGCCTTCTTTATCTGATAATGTGCCATGCCAGTCACTGTGGCACATAACTTTAATCCCAGTGCTCAGAAGGCAGAGAGAGATGGAATTCTTTGAATTGCAGGCCAGCCTGTTCTACATAGCAAGTTCCAAAACAGCCAGGGCTACATAGAGAAACTGTGTCTCGAAAAAAGGGAAAAAGAATACAAATAAATAAATGAGAAGGTGGCAGTAGTGTTTAGTTGTTTTCCCTGCAGCATCACATGGTTTAAGGAATTTTAAAAAAATATGTATTTATTACTTCAAGTTACATCTCTATTACAGTGCTCTCTTTCCACCCCTCCCTCCCTCTTCTCCAGAGTGGGGTGTCCCTACATATCAACCCCCCTCAATTCAGCAGTCATATGAGGATTAAGAGCTTCCTCTTGCACCGGGGCCTACATGGCAGCACCACTAGGGCAAAGTGTCCCTCTAACAGGTAACAAAGTCTATCTTCCTGTTCCTTTTCATGTGTTGGTTGTAGGATAGTTATCTTAAGGAATTTTTTAAAAAGAGAAGTTCATAATTAAGTGAACATGGAGGCATCATAGAAATGTTTAAAGTGATGCTGATGTTGAAGTAGCTTAGCATGGAGCAGAGCAACTTTAAAAAATGACATTAGTGTGTTCTTTGATTAACTTGCATTACTGACGGAGAGGCAGAGAAAATCCATCTTCCCTTGGTTTGATGAGAAGCAGCACTGTGAGTGCGTTTCTGTGATTGTTTAGCTCCACTCAAAGCAAATGGCTGCAGGGTGCAGAAGCAGGCCCCGCTGCAATCTCTTTGTTCAGCTGGATTCTGTAAACCTAACACATGAGGCCGCTGGAGCAGTGGTGGACGTGGGAAGAGAGGAGGCTCCCAGAGCTAAAATATATGCTCAGTATGAGAGAATGAGGAGCAGAAACATGTAAAACCTCTAGGAAAGAGATAGACATACCCAGGAAAGTACAATTAGATGGTACCCCAAGTGTCATGGCAACCCAGGTGGTGATTGACATGGGAGTTTTGATAGGAATCATCTGTGGTTCTAATGTGTCCCTGAAGTTCTTGGGTCAGTAAGTTAGTTCTTGTGCCACAACATTAGGATCTGGGACCTAGAAAGAGGTTATTGTCCCTGCTAATGGATAAATGTCATGCTATGGGATGACATGGCAGGAAGCTTGACTCATCCACTTGGACTTTGGGCTCCAGAACTCTGAGACAAACACATATCTCTTCATTGTAGCCTATACTGTTTTATTTTCAATAGCATCAGATAGTGGAGGATACTTTAGGCAAATACTCTGAGGTGAGTGCATATGTGTGCATGGGTGTGCATGTGTGTGTGTGTGTGTGTGTGTGTGTGTGTGTGTGTGTGTGTGTGT
>CAJQZJ010031998.1:1180058-1199439 GCA_907164525.1 Lophiomys imhausi | reverse complement strand
CTCATGGAGGAGAAGACAAGCAGGCACAGAGCACCAGAGCCCTTGCAGCCTTACCAGGCAGGTAGCTGAGAGTCTCTCCATAGCCACCTGGACCGAAGAGTTGTGAACTTCAGCCAACTGCTCAATCACAGATACCACCGCCACACACCCTGCAGGGAGCAGAAGAGTATGTCAGCAGGTCACCCGGGGCTGGAGGGTCTAGGGAAGGAAAGTAGAATGAGTGGGTGAGTAAGGACACCAACTGAGGCACAAAATGTCCTTTGCTTTGGTCCTCAAACGTCCCTTGCTTTTGTCCTCAAACGTCTACGGCATATTGAAATGCACTGGAGTTTACAGAGAAATGAGAAGTACAGTGAGAAGACTGGGGTTGGGGGCTCAGAAAGTCAGGGGTTGTCAGAGTAGCTTTGCCACTTGTGAGCTACATGGCCTTGGGAAGTAGTTAATCTGGCTTATCTTCCAGAGTAATGAAGAGAAATATATGTTATTTAAATGAGACAGGGTGAGGAAATTTGTGCATGATACATGGGCACTAGCTTCTCAAACCTCTGCTTGCTTTGGCAGTAGATGTCTACATTAGCAATAGATCATTGCTATCCCACAAAATTGTGACCTGTGACCCAGAGTCAGATTTCTAATTTTGGAAGAGTAGTGGAAATTTCCTAGAAGACCTAGGATTGAGTCCTAACTTTACAGCCTTGGACTCAATATCTTCCCCCTTTTAAGCCTTGGTTTCCTTATAAAGCAGAAAATAAGACATTTTCTATAGTGCAACTGCTGTGATTAATTGGGATGACAATGCAACTGAGTATCGCCCTTGAAACATGACACCCTACAAGACATCCCAGGCCACAAAGCTCACACTAGAAAGTACGAAGTAAATATGCTGAATATCTAGAAGAAAACTTGGGCACACCAGGAATGCGTTCTTTCTTTTACTTTGCTATAGAATAAGAATGACTTCCCATGGTTGCTAAACTCACATTTCTAGAAGGATCTATTACTTGCCTCAATCAACCAAACTGCTGGAGTGGTAGAAACATTCTTTTTCAAAAAGGAAGAGACTTCTTCTTTGTATAAAATTATGGTCGTGGCCCAGGATATGCAAGTATGTGAGAAGATGGTAGACTTCATTCATGTAAAAGAAGTGGGCACATGTTAGCAGATTTCTAGCACAAGAAGTTCCATATGAAGAAGCTACCTAGAAGTAAGAATGAGAAAATCAGTGAGCAGAGAGCCCTCAACTTACATACTAGTGTCATGAAAGTAAAATTCCCACCAGGACCCTTGGGAGAAGGTGAGCAATGCTTCTGGGCCTTTCTAGACAGAAAGAAAAAAAAAACCTTCTGTAAAACAAGAGGAAGAAATGAGAGACATCTCCCTCTCTAGATACTGAAGTTCCCAATAGCTCTTTACTTACATCTCTATCTCCTAAAACTGGGAAGGTGGTACCTACTAGACATGAGATACAGAGACCTGCGCAACTGATATCTTCCTGGGCTGAAAGCACCTACTTGTTTGTGTGTTTGGTAACAGCAACCATCAAGACTGACTGACTGTATTTTCTAATGAATTCACCACCATTGAGAGGTTTTTTTTTTTAATTTGTTTGTTTGTTTGTTTTTTCATCACTGTGAATTTAGTAGCTGATACAAATTGCATTCTATGGCCTAAAAAACATTTTCATGTATATTCATTCTATTTTTAAAATATAAACATAATGCAATCTCATTTAAGAAAACAGTTGGGATATGAAACATGATGGCAAAATAATAAACCACTCAACTCATCTGGTATGACCAATTGCACCTTTATTTTGAGTTTATGAGTATATTAAAAATTAAACTGCAAATGGAAAATAATAAGTATTTTTACTGTAGTAAGAGGTTGCAGTAAATTTGAAAAGGAAAAGGCTTTGAACAAAACAAAACACAGGGTTTAAATACTGGGTCAGCCATTGACAAATGCTATGACTTTGAATGGGGTGTCTACATTTTGAAACTTCACTCTTGAGTTTAGAGTGGATTCTGTTTCTTAACAATGGAGTGAGGTCTTACTCTCTTTGTGACTGACACAGTGCCTGGTTTGTAAAACAGGGGCAAGAAGTGTTTACTGGCTTCAAGTGAGCCCATTCAAGAGCTTGTCAGGTACATTTTGGTTACCAGTTGCTTGGTGGTTTCCTGGGAAATGATTAATGGCTACTTCTACAGTTATTTCTCAGCTCCACTATCTTACTGGTCTATTTCAGTTCCCATTTCTGAAATTTCTAGCTTCCCTTGAGCCAAATAGCATATTCTACTGGAAACATGCACAATGTGTAGTTCCCAACCACACCAGCATGTAGTGAAGAGTACTCTGAGTCACTTTCTGTGGCAGCTCAGCAGTGGACTCAAGCAGGGTGCACATGGGGATTTGGAAGTGGTATTAGAAAGCTTGGTACTGTCACCAAACAGAGATTTCATTGGGAATGGTGTCCAGTACTCAGCCTGTTGCTATTATGATTCTGTATACCTTAAATACAAAGAAATTCCATTATTACCACCCAAAATAATTTGCTATAATTTTCATGAAATGACTTTTTTCAGTCTGAACCCTTAAGCAGATGACAAATGAATATGGGAGAGTACCATGACTGAAGGGGACTAGTGTTTAGAAGTTAGACCAGATCCACTGTGAGGGTAGGGTAAATCAAAGGAGTAATGCTAAGACCCATTTTACCTTGATAAGGAAGCATTAAAAAAGACACAATTCTTTGATACATCAAATCTTAAGAGGGATCAGAAATTAGCATGGTATTCCCCAATAGATCTCTATCATGAAGTAAGCTCATTTTAGTCCCACCCATTCCTCAAAAGGCTCTGGTTTTACAAGCTGTTTTCCCTCCCTTCCCTTGATGATGGCCACTTGATCTTCTCTACTCAACCAGCATCCACATCAGTCTCTTCTCCCTTGCCCCAGAATGCTATGCAGACCTCTCTCCATATCTTTGACAGACACAGATTAGAACCCCACTCAGGGACCAAAACCTGCAGATGCTCAAGACTCTTAACCTATGTACACCCTCCTAGATCCTTTAAGTCTTGACATGTGTGTAGTTTGAAAATAGTCGTTATATTATATTGTTCAGGGAATGTGACAAGGGAGACAATTGCAACACATTTTGGTCAGAGGTTGCTTCAATGCACAGGTCTGTGAGCTATGGGCATGAAAGGCCACTGCACTAATGGCCTTGGACTGTCACTAGATACTCTCTGATATCAGCTTCCTAGAGAGCAGAGTCAGTTACATTTTCTTCTGCTCCAGGGACAGCACCCTGCAAGAGCACTACACATGCTCACTAAGAGAGCAAGTAAAGAACACAATCTTAGGAGACATTCTATGCCCCCTTGGGGAGAGGGACTGTCCCTCCAAGGAGACATACATGAGAAACCTACATCAGGCTATGGTGTGGCTAGAGAAACTGGCTCAGCGGTCCTCTCCTTTCTCCAAGTATTGGGAGGGGGTGGGAGGGGAGATGACAAAATCTGCATATAGTGTCAGCGAGTTATCTTGTAACATTGGCTTTAACAAAGGAAACATGCATTCAACTAAGAAACTTGTTCTAGGTAAGAAAATAATAGAACTTTCTGGGCTCCTGGATAAAAACTATGATCCCTGTCTATGGGGAATTCACAACATACTTTCCAAATTTATAACAACCTGATGGTAATTAGTGGCTGAAGGGCTAGCCCAGAGGTGACTTTGCAAGAGACCTTGCAAAGCAGAAGGGAGGAAAAGTGTTCTCAGCAGGAAACAAGACATGTAGTCCAAAAGAGCATGACGGAAATCTCTGTAAAATTTTTCACAATTTAATTAGCAGCCATTTTCTTTTTCCTTTATAATTAAAAATCATAGCTTGTTATAATTAATGGCCTAACAGATAAGATAGGATGCAAGGTGTGGAAACTAGATATTCATTCAGAGCAGCAGGAATGTTGAAGGAACATGGGACATCAAAGGGCTCTTCTTGTAGTCTGATTTTCAGAATTGTCCATTCCAGTGGACCCATGGATTGGGATTTCTCTTTCCCCAAAAATCCACTCCAACGCTTATTTGTGTTTATTTTAAACTATGGCTTAAAAGGATGCGTACAAAGGGCTCCTGATGACCAGTATACTTCTTTATAGCATAGGTACAGGCTTTCCTTTTGACTTTGACTCAGAGAAATCCCATCAAAGACAACTGTTGCAGCCCCTTAGCACTGCTGGCTAAAATTGGAAAATCATTAGGTAGATAAAAAGGAGCCAGGCCCTGGGGATGGGGAGATAAAAGACCAAGAAGTGGGAAAAGGCAGTTGTCTCTGAATACCAGGCGAATCCTCCCACTCTCAGCACTTTGCCTAGTGAAGAGTTATGATCAAACGGACCCCGCAGACATGCAGGTAAAGGGATTCGAAACACTGAACACCCTGGTTGGGATCAGCTTTGATGTGGGATCCGTCTTCCCCTCCCTCCACTGGGATGCACTCCCTTGCAGTTGAGTTGTTAATTTAGGATCTGCAGTGAAACATACATTCCATTCTTCAGCAGCAAGAGTGGAGGGATGGGCAAGGAAGGGGTGGCCTCCAGGAGTTTGATCCTACTCCAGTGGTATATAGGCGACACAAAATTATATTTGGTGCATTGTGTGTCTGTGGGGGGGGGGCAGCACAAAGGTGGGAAGGTGGACCCGAGTGTAATGGAAATCAAAATGTGATCAGGGTGCATTGTATGAAATTCCCAAATAGTCAATAAAATTATCTATAACCTGATAATTTTATTATCTTCTCTAGTTTTTCTGAAAGAACTAAAAGACTTGAAAACCTGTGTTGTTAATCAATGGAGTCTTTCACTTTTTCAGGTTTTAATAAATATACCCTTAAATTAATTAGCACTTACTTTTTAATTATATTTACTATTATTTGCTTACACTTGTTAAAACTAAAAAAAATGAGGAAAGTGAAATATCTTTATTTTCCATTCATTTTTATCTATACGACTTTATTTTTTTATGTTTATTTATTACTTCAGGTTACATCTCTATCATAGTACCCTCTTTCCAAACCTCCCATTCCTGCCCTCCCACCCTCTACCCTTCCATCCCACTCCTCTGGAATGGAGTGTCCCTACATAACAGTCCCCCGCCCCAGTTCAGCAGACATATGAGGGCCAAGAGCCACTTCATACACAGGGGGGCTACAAGGCAGCACCACTAGGGAAAAGTGTCTCACTGACAGAAAAAAAGTTCATGTTCCCTTTGGTGCATTGGTTGTAGTATAGTTATCCTGTACTATATGGCTAACATCTAACAATAAGTGAAGAGATGCCATGTGCATCCTTCTGAGTCTGGGATAGCTCACTCAGGATGAGCTTCTCCAGTTCCATCCATGTGGCTGCAAATTGCATGATTTCATTGTTTCTGATGGCTGAGTAGTATTCCATTGTGTAGATGTACCACAGTTTTTTTTTAAATCCATTCTTCTGTTGAGGGACATCTGGGTTGTTTCCAGTTTCTAGCTATTACAACATAAAAATTCAATAATGAAAAAATGCAAAAGCAAAGTAACACATTTTATTTCTAAAACATGATGAAAGAAGCTGGTTGCAATGCCAGTTAAATCATGATTAGTGAAAACTGTGCTACTTTCTTTATAAGAAAGATTTAAAATGAATAACCTGCATTCTACCTCAAGAATCCAGGCAAACAACTTTTCAAACCCAAACTAAGTAGAAGAAATAAAATAAACATCAGAATTAAAGTTCATAAAATAAAAACAAATGCACTAATGAAAAGCAGATACTGTTCTTGCAAAAGATAAACAAAATCAGTGAACTTTTAAGTGAACTTATTTAAAATTATAAACATATTTCAAAAAGCTCAAGAAAGTCATCGCTATATATGCAAAAGAAATAAAAATTATTATAATAGAATATTATGGACAATTTTGTGTCATGAATTTCAAGAATGAGATACAATGGAAAAATTGTAAAGAGGACCAGAATACTGAAAAATGATTTAAGAAATAAGAGACCTGAATGGACCTATATCAACTCAAGAAATTATATTAATAATAAGAAGTTGGATTAGTGTTTTGGGGCTGCAAACAAAGCAAAACAAAATTACCACAATTAGGCGGGCTGCAAGGACAAGAATGAATTCTCCCACAATTCTGGAGGTTGGGGGGTCTCAAGTCAGCTATGTCTGTTTCCTAGTTTCTGGGGTTGCAGCACGTCATTCTGTTCTTTGTCTTACAGCTGTGTAATCCCTGTATTCATGGCCACATGGCCTTCTCCACTGTACGTGTGGTTGCCTCTTCTTGTGAGAAGACTTGCTCTATTGATCACGGGCCTGCTCTATTCTAGCATGACCTTATCTCCACTAATCACATCAAATCCCCCATTTCCAAATGAGGCTATATGATCAAATTCCAAGAAGAACATGCATTTAGGACATATCAACCTAGTTCATGAGCTCTCAAGACCAGCTTTTTTCACTAGTGAATCCCATGAAATACTAAGAAGGAAATAATTTCAATGAAATATAATTCCTTTCATAAAATAGAAGAGAAAGGGATATACCCCAGTTTGTTTTATATTTTCCCTAGTGTTAAATTCAGACAGACACTGTAATGGAGATGTAATCTGAAGTAATAAATAAATAAATAAATATTTTTAATTTGACACATAACTATATGATTTCAATGTTTTAAAATAAATTTATGCTTGCTTTACTCAATAACCTGTGCTTTATCACAGGAATGTCCTAAACAGTACATCTAAAATAGCCTCAAAACTATATCCCAGAATAAATCTAACCAAAGGAGTACAATGAAAACTTCAAGCCATTGAGAAAATAAATTGTAAAGATTGAAAAACCTCTCATACATGTCCATCCTAACAAAACCAATCCACAGATTAAGTGAAATTCTCTTTAAAATTCCAATGTAGGTGTTCACAGAAAATTAAAACCTTAAATTTAATTTAGAAATACAAAGTACTAAGAGACTCAAAACAATCTGGAACAGCAACACACCAAACAAACAAAAAAACTAAAGGAAGTATCACCATTCCAGATTTCAAGTTATACTAGAGTTTAGTGCTGAAACCTTCATGGTACTGGTATAAAAACAGGCACATTAACTGATAGAATAGAACTGGGGACACATGTATGAGTTCACAATACTCTAGTCACCTCACTTTTGACAGAGGCCAACAATACATATTGGGAAAAAGAGAACATCCTTAATATATCATGCTGGTTAAACTAGAATGAGACTAGATCTTCACCTGTTACCTTGGACAAAATTCAGCTCCAAATGAATCAAGAACCTCAACATAAGACCTGATGCTCTGAACCCAACAGAGAGGAAAGTAAGCAATATTCTTTTACTCATTGGCATGGGAAAGGTCTTTCTGACTAGCATCCTGATAACACAAGCTTTAAGATCAACAACTAAAAATTGGAACTTCATGGAACTACAAATCTTCTGTACTGCAAAGGAAAATATTTTGATGAAGCAACCTACAGAATAGGAAAAATCCTTTACCAGATATATATGATAAAGGGTTTTCTTCTAAATTATGCAAAAAACTAACTGAACCCCAAACCTCCAAAAAACTAAACATCAGGAAAACAAACAAGCCAATTAAAACCTGGAGCATGGAGGCAGACAGTGGTGGCACACACCTTTAATCCTAGCAGTTGGGATCCAGAGGCAGGCAAATCTCTGTGAATTTGAGGCCACCCTGGTCTACAGAGCTAGTTACAGAACAGCCAGGGCTACACTGAGAAACCTTGTCTCAAAAAACCAAACAAAAAACAAAACAAACAAATGAAAAAACTGGGGCATGGAACTAAACAGAAGTCTCAGGGATGAAATACAAATTCCTGAGAAACATTTTTGAAAGTGTTCAACATCCCTACCTCTCAAAGGAAAGAAAATTAAAACTACTTTGAGATTTTATCTTCTCCAGTCAAATTGCTAAGATCAAAAAACAAATGATGACAGAAGCTGGCACAGATGTAGTAAAAGGGGAACACTTATTTGCTATGGGTAGGAATGCAAACTGGGGCCGCCACCATGGCAACCAGTATGGAGGTTTCTCAATAAGCTAGAAATGTATCTACCCCAAGATCCAACTATATCACTCTTGGACATTACTCAAAGGACCCATATTCTACTCTAGAGATTCCTGCTCATCCATGCACATTGCTACTTCATTCACGATAGTCAGGGTATTGAAACAGCCTAGATGTCCATCAGCTGATGAATGAACTATGAAAATGTGCTATAGGTACACAATGCACATATCATTCATCTTTTAATGAAAATGAAATTGTAGAGTTCTCAGGTAAATGAGTGGAGCTGAAGACAGTCATTATGCATGAGGTAACCCCGGTTCAGAAGGCTAACATTATATGTATTTTCTTATGGTGGATGTTAGCTTTGAATCTTCTAATATGTGTGTGTCATTTGAAGTACCATATAGGTTAGAAATCACTGGCAGGTTACAGGGAAGGGGTTTCAAGGAAGAGGATGTAAAACACATTGGTATAAGTGTTAGAAGGGAATAGTGGAATAGAAGGGGTAAAATTTGGGTCAGAAGGAGAGTAAGGTAGAGGAGGAAATATAGGGAGGGATAAATAACACTAAATACCTTTCAAAAAGTCATATGAAAATGTACTATTGTAGAAGCCTCTGTATGTATGCATGTACATGAACACACACACACATAAACACACACATTTATGCTTATATATATTTATATTTTTAAGGTAAAGTTACTGTATAATTGGGCAATCTTGTTGCTACTAGACATCAGAGACTAACAGCTAAAAAGCCAGGTGCTGAGAATGGGCTGTTTCTTTTGATCAAGTTGTTGGCCAGTGCGGTCCCATAGACCCCCAAACTGCACAGGCTATTGCCATGTACTTGATTATCCTCCAGAACTTAATGGTAAGACTGAAGACATTGCATACTTGAGTCACAGAACTGGAGACATCAAACTGTTACAGACCTGGAGGTTTCATTCCCACTGGCTAGTTTTCATGATGTTAGGAGGTGCTGACCAAGCTACTAGAAGAGGAAAGTAATCATCAATTTTTTTATTATTTCCAGGAAGCAGCTTTTTTTGACAGGATATTCAAACTGGTAGCTGTATTGCCTCTGATGTTCCTGAAATATTTTTTAGTACATTTATTTATTACTTCAAGTTACATCTCCATCACATCCCCCTCCCTCCATCCTTCTCAGTCCCACCCTCAGTAATCACCAATTTTACACAGCTGTGAAGCCTGTGACCTACAGCATTGACGGGCCTGAAATGCCCACTGGTGCAACAAGGGCATGAATTCTATGGGCACACAGAAGAACTTCAGTTTATATTGAACTTAATCCTCAATCCACAAGATGAAACCTGTATATTATCAAGCCAAGACCCTATGGCTAGACAAGTGATAGGTCAGAGGGGAGAATCTACTACTAGTGTGTTGCTAAGTGGATATAGTATTAAACTGACTTCTAATGGCTTATCATTACACCAGTAGATCAATGCATCTCTCAGTCTTCATCTGAGACTCTTTCATTTGCAGCAGATGGCACAGAGACCCACAATTGGCCAGAGTGAAGAAAATAAGACACTGCACAATGCTTAACCCTGAATGTAACATATGTACCAGTCCCCTCTTTTCTTTTTCTTTCTTTCTTTCTTTTTTTGGCTGTGGTTTTATTTATTTATTTATTTGTTACTTTTCTTTTTTTTAATTTATTTATTTACTGCTTCAAGTTACATCTTGATCACAGTGTCTTCTTTCGACCCTCTCCACCCTCTACTCCCTAACCCTTCCATCCCACTCCTCTGGAGTGGAGTGTCCCTACATAACAGTCCCCACCCCAGTTCAGCAGTCATATGAGGGCCAAGAGCCTCCTCATACACTGGGGGCCTGCAAGGCAGCACCACTAGGGAAAAGTGTCTCTTTGACAGGGAAAAAAAGAAAAAGTTTATGTTCATGTTCCCTTTGGTGCATTGGTTGTAGTATAGATATCCTGTACGTTATGGCTAAAATCCGACCATAAGTGAATGGATGCCATGAGCATCCTTTTGAGTCTGGGATAGCTCACCCAGGATGAGCTTCTCTAGTTCCATCCATTTGGCTGCAAATTGCATAATTTCATTGTTTCTGATAGCTGAGTGGTATTCCATTGTGTATATGTACCACAGTTTTTTTTTTTTTTTTTGATCCATTCTTCGGTTGAGGGACTTCTGGGTTGTTTCCAGTTTCCAGCTATTACAAATAAGGTTGCTATGAACATAGATGAGGAAACTTCCTTGTGATTTGGTTAGGAGTCATTAGGATATATACCCAGAAGTGGTATGGCTGGGTCTTGAGGTAAAGCTATTCCACGTTTTCTAAGATATCACCAGACTGACCTCCATAATGGCTGCACAAGCCTGCACTCCCACCAGCAATGGATGAGGGTTCCCCTTTCTCCACACCCTCGACAGCATGTGTTGTCATTTGAGCTTTTGATCTTAGCCATTCTGACAGGTGTGAGATGGAATCTTAGAGTCATATTGAGTTGCATTTCTCTGATGGCTAAGGATGCTGAGTATTTCTTCAAGTGTCTCTCAGCCTTTAGGAATTCCTCCTTTGTGAATTCTCTGTTTAGATCATTTCCCCAATTTTTGATTGATTATTTGGTCTCTTGGCATTTAATTTCTTGAGTTCTATGTAAATGTTGTATATTAGCCCTTTGTCAGATGTTGGGTTGGTGAAGATTTTTTCCCAATTTGTAGGCTACCGTTTTGTTTGAATGACAGTGTCTTTTGCCTTACAGAAGCTTTTCAGTTTCATGAGGTCCCATTTATTGATTGTTGGTCTTAGGTCCTGAGCTGTTGGTGTTCCATTCAGGAGGTTGTCACCTGTGCCAATAAGTTCAGGGTTTTCCCCACTTTTTCTTCTAGTAGATTTAGTGTGACCGGCCTTATGTTAAGGTCTTTGATCCACTTGGACTTAAGTTTTGTACAAGGTGATAAGTATGGGTCTAATTTCAATCTTTTACAAATGGACATCCAGTTGGACCAGCACCATTTGTTGAAGATGCTGTCCTTTTTCCTTTGTGCAGTTTTGGCTTCTTTGTCAAAGATTAGGTGACCATAGGTGTGTGGATTCATTTCTGGGTCTTCAATTCAATTTCATTGATCCATTGGTCTGTTTCCATACCAGTACCATGCTGTTTTTATTACTATTGCTCTGTAGTACAGCTTGAAATCTGGGATGGTGATACCTCCAGATGTTTTTTATTGTACAGGATTGATTTAGCTAATCTGGGTTTTTTGTTGTTTCATATGAAACTGAGAATAGCTTTTTCCAGGTCTATAAAGAATTGTGTTGGTATTTTGATAGGATTTGCATTGAATCTGTATATTGCTTTTGGTAGGATGGCCATTTTATTATGTTGATCCTGGGAGCATGGGAGATCTTTCCATCTTCTTATGGCCTCTTCAATGTTTTTCTTCAAGGACTTGAAGTTCTTGTTGTACAGCTCTTTTACTTGCTTGGTTAGAGCTACTCCCAGGTATTTTATATTGTTTGTGGCTATTGTGAAGGGAGTTGTTTACCTGATTTCTTTCTCAGCCCATTTATTTTATTGTATAAAGAAGGGCTTCTAATTTTTTTAAAATTAATTTTGTATCCAGTCACCTTGCTGAAGGTGTTTATCAGCTGTAAGAGTTCTCTGGTGGAATTTTTGGGATCGGTTATTTATACTATCATATCCTCTGCAAATAGGGATAATTTGACTTCTTCGTTTCCAATTTGTATCCCCTTGATCCCTATTAGCTGTCTTATTGCTCTAGCAAGAACTTCAAGTACTATATTGAAGATATATGGTGAAAGTGGGCATCCTTGTCTTGTCCCTGAGTTTAGAGGAAATGCTTCAAGTTTCTCTCCACTTAATTTGATGTTGGCTACTAGCTTGCTGTATGTTGCCTGTATTATTTCTAGGTATGGTCCTTGTATGCCTGTTCTCTCCAGAACTTTTAAAATGAAGGGCGTTGGATTTTGTCAAATGTTTTTTCTGCATCTAATGAGATTATCGTGGTTTTTTTTTTTCATGTTGTTTATATGGTGAATTACTGTAGGGGTTAGATAAATTAGATTTAGAAAATATATAGGAGTTTCTGATACTGTCTCTTAATTCGGGGCCTGAAGAGCATTATCAGCATGAAGTCAGCAAAAACAGGAAAGACTCAATAGACTGAAAAACAAGTATGAAGTCAGCAAAAACAGGAAAGACTCAATAGCCGGAAAAAAAAGTTTGAAGTCAGGAAAACAGGAAAGACTCAATAGAATTGAAGAAACAAAGTATCTGGCCTGACATTGTTTTCAGCTGCTAAGTGGGCGGAGCCCAAATTAAGCTGAAACAGAGTTCTTCCTATTTGAGGACAGTGCGTGGAGCCCAGAAGAGAAGAGGCCCCTGATGCTAGAGAGCTCCAAGAATCCTGTTGAAAAAACGGCTGGCCATTGATGGCCAGCTCCCTCCCTGAAGCAGAAAGAAGCCGGTGAGCAAAGAAAGCCTGAGCAAGACACCAAAAGGCCAAGGACTGGACCCTGTGGCTCAGCTTTTGCCTAGAGGGGTTTGATCTGTCCAAACAGTGGCCTAAAGGAAACGGCACCTGGCTTTAAGGACTGAGGCAGAGCAGCTGAGTTCCTGATTCAAAAGAAGTAAGTTGGCCTGCAGACGGCTGGGGTCTCCCACAGAGAAGAAAGCATGCTGAGAGATCCAGAAAAAGGACTGCTAAGTGTGTTAAAGAATCTACAACGAAGACTGTGTTCCTGACGACTGAGGACCTGCCCCAGAGACTGTATCATTCTAAAAGGTTATGAAAGTAGTTGTTATAATTATCAATAGGTTTAGTGGATAGGTTAAAGGGGTTGTAGAAATTTATAGGATTAATAGTTAAGAAATTGTTGGTGTTTGTTATAAGTGAATTTAGTAATAAATAAATAAGTGATAAATAATAATTTAAAAGTTCGGTTACAAATTACGTTGATGGATTTTTGAATGTTGAACCAGCCCTGCATTCCTGGGATGAAGCCTACTTGATCATGGTGTATGATATTTTTGATGTGTTCTTGAATTCGGTTTGCTAGCATTTTATTAAGTATTTTTGCATCTATGTTCATGAGGGAGATTGGTCTGAAGTTCTCTTTCTTTGTTGGGTGTTTGTGTGGTTTAGGAACTGTGGCCTCATGGAATGAGTTTGACAGTGTTCTTTCTGATTCTATTTTTTGAAAGAGTTTGAGGAGTATTGGTATTAGCTCTTCTTTGAAGGTCTGGTAGAATTCTGTGCTAAAACTATCTGGCCCTGGGCTTTTTTTGGTTGGGAGACTATTACTGACTGTTTCTATTTCCTTAGGGGTTATAGGGCTGTTTAATCTGTTAACCTGACCTTGATTTAGTTTCAGTAGGTGGAATCTATCAAAAAAAATGTTCATTTTGCTTAAGTTTTCAAATTTGGTGGAGTATAGATTTTTAAAGTAGGACTCAAATATTCTCTGGATTTCCTCAATGTCTGTTGCTCTTTCTCCCCTTTCATTTCTGATTTTGTTGATTTGGGTTTTTTTTCCTCTGTCTTTTAGTTAATTTTGCTAAGGGTTTGTCTATGTTGTTGATTTTCTCGAATAAACAACTCTTGGTTTCATTGATTCTTTGTATTGTTCTTTTTGTTTCTAAATTGTTGATTTCAGCCCTAAGTTTTATGATTTCCTGCCTTTGCTCCTCTTGGGAGTGTTTGCTTCTTTTTCTCCCAGTTCTTCCAGTTCTACTGTTAATTCGCTAATATCACCTCTCATGACTTTCTTTTTGAAGGCACTTAGTGCTACGAACTTTCCTCGTAGCACAGCTTTCATTGTGTCCCATAGGTTTGGGTATGTTGTGTCTTCATTTTCGTTGGCTTTTAGGAAGTCTTTGATTTCCTTCTTTATTTCTTTCCTGACCCAGTAGTCCTCTAGTAAAGAGTTGTTCAATTTCCATGTGTGTGTAGGCTTTCTGTTGATTCTTTTGCTGTTGAAGTCCAGCTTTATTCCATGGTGGTCTGATAAGATACCAGGGGTTATTTCAATTTTCTTGTATCTGTTGAGGCTATCTTTGTGTCCAACTATATGGTTAATTTTTGAGAAGGTTCCATGCAGTGCTGAGAAGAAGGTGTATTCTTTTGTGTTTGGTGACATTTTCTGTAGATATCTGTTAGGTCTATTTGGTTCAATAGCTCTGTTAGGCTCATTATTTCTCTGTTTGGTTTCTGTCTTGATGATCTGACCTTTGTTGTGAGTGGGGTGTTGAAGTCTCCCACTACTAATGTGTGGGGATCGATGTGTGATTTAAGTTTTAGGAGAGTTTCTTTTACAAATGTAGGTGCCTTTGTATTTGGGGCATAGATGTTCAATACTGAGATGTCGTCTGGATGAATATTTCCTGTAACGAATATTTAATGCTCTTCTGTGTCTTTTTTTTATTAACTCCAGTTGGAAGTCTATTTTACTTGATATTAGGATGGATACTCCAGCTTGCTTCCTGGGTCCATTTGTTTGCAAACCTTTTCCCAGCCCTTTACTCTAAGATAGTGTCTATATTTGTTAGAAGATGTGTTTCTTGTAAGCAGCAAAATGATGGGTCTTTTTTACAGATCCAATCTGCAAGCCTGTGTCTTTTTATTGGGGAGTTGAGTCCATTGATGTTGATGGATATTAGTGACCAGAGGTTGTTATTTCCCATTATTTTGGGAAATAGCAGGTGGTGGTCCTGTGTTTCTTTTGGTTTAGTTGCCGTGGAGTTTTCTATTTCCTCTGTTTTCTTGGGTGTAGTTATTTTCTCTCGGTTGGAATTTTCCTTCTAGGATCTTCTGTAGGGCTGTATTTGTGGGTAGATATTGTTTAAATTTGTTTTTGTCATGGAATATCTTGTTTTCTCCATCTATGTTGATAGAGAGTTTTGCTGGGTATAGTAGTCTGGCTGGGCACCTATGTTCTCTCAGAGCTTGTAGGACATTTGTCCAGGCCCTTCTAGCTTTTAGAGTTTCTGAGGAGAAGTCAGATGTAATTCTGATGGGTCTACCATTATAAGTTACATGACCTTTTTCTCTTACGGCTTTTAATATTCTTTCTTTGTTCTGTACATTTGGAGTTTCAATTATTATGTGGTGAGAGGAGTTTCTTTTCTGATCTAATCTGTTTGGTGTTCTGTAAGCCTCTTGGAATTTTATTGGCATCTCTTCTTTCTTTAGGTTTGGGAAGTTTTCCTCTATAATTTTGTTGAAGAGGTTTCCTGGACCTTGGAGTTGGGAGTCTTCTCTTTCCTCTATGTCTATAATTCTCAAGTTCTGTCTTAACATCATTTCTTGGATGTTATGGGTGAGGACTTTTTTAGTTTTTTCGTTTTCTTTGGATATTGCACTGATTTCTTCCATCGAATCTTCCATGCCTGAAATTCTGTCTTCCATCTCTTGTATCCTATTTTTGAAACTCATGTCTGTAGTTCCTGTTCTCTTACCTTGATTATCCATTTCCACTTGTAACTCTGTCTGTGTTTTCTTTATTGCTTCCATTTCCAGTTTCATGTCTTGAAAGATTTTATTCATTTTGTATATTTCCTGCTCCAATTTGCTTGTCTTTGCCTGGAAATCTTTTATATCTTTTAAATCTTTCATTGCCTTGTCTCTTTCCTGTTCAATTTGAGCCACTTTGGCTTGGAGCTCTCTAATGGCATCATCCATTGCTTTCGCTTGTAAAATTGTGGACTCTTTGAACTCCTTCATAGATTTAAGTTCTTCTTGAAAGGACTCTATCTCTTTCCAGACTGTAGAGTTGTAATCGTTTTCATGTGTTTCAGCTGTGGTGAAGTATTCACAGCTTGCTGTACTAGCATGGTTGTGTTTTGTTGGAGTCATATCTCCCTGACTTCTGTTGGTTCTGTTTTTTTCTCTGACCTTTAGCCATTTAGTTGTTCTTAGCTGTTTGTTCCTGTTGTCTTCTGGGCTTGGAGCCAAAGGGGGCGCTTTGGTGTAGCAATCATATTGCTTGGTGATCTGTAGCTTTCCACTGGCTGGAAGGGGCCTTGTGTGGAGGTTTTCAGTGTGTCTCCGAGAGCTCACCCCTCCCTGTTTTGTCCCATTTGGGGTATCGGGTGAGGGGTTGTGATGGTGATGAGTTCCTGTAGATTCCTGGGATCCAACTGGTCTTCATATAGATGACAGTGCAGGTTGGCAAGCCTCAGGCTGTTCGGTGGGGCTGTAGTTCCCCTGCAGCTTACGTGTTGAGCCATGTTTGTGGTCCTCCCTGGCTGCTAGCAAGGGGTTCTCAGGGTCAATGTGTACCTAATAGCCAGAAGTACTGTGAGCTGGTGCAGCCTATTCCCAGGCAATGAGAAATGGCCCAGGATTGTTTCATTGCTCCCAAGTCAGGGCTCTCTGTTTCACAGAGTGCTCAGCCTGCAGTGGCTCTGGTGGTATGGTCCTGTGTGTCCAGGCACAGATTCTGTGGACTCTGGAGGTCCCAAGTTTGGGGATTGAGGCCGCCTGCTGGAGTCTTGAAAACACCCGACTCCACGCCCTTAAGGTGAGTCACTCAGCAGTGCCCCCCAAGCCAAAACCTCACTGATCCAGGGGTGGAGCTATATATGCTTAAGCTCCAGTTTCTTGCTAGAAGGGCCAGCACTAGCAAAAGAGTCTGTCTAATAATTATTACCTCACAATTTGCCCTGTGGTGGACAAATCCGCCTTCCAACCCTGCTGCCTTTTCTGCCACTCTCACAGCTCCGCCTATGTGGGTATGGAGCTGGCTTTGAAGACTGGCAATTGGTGCCACTGTCATCCAAGTTCCAGTACACAGCAGTCAAGCTGCTGTGTCACCTGCAGCTGGAAGACTATCCTGCTGCTCAGTCCGGCTGCAGCGTTTTTTTTTTTTTTCCCAATGACTGTAAATCCAATACAGGGGCCTGTATGTATGTCCTACTCCCTTCTGGGGGGACACCAATATGCCTGTGCTTTCCAAAATGCTGCTGTGTGCCCGCTGGCCGCTGGGCTGACACGTGGAACCATCAGCTGGTGCGTGCCCTACCACTGTGGTGCACTGCTAAGAGTGTATGGCACTCCCACAGGTCCGCAACCTTTCGCTAAATAGCCAGAACTCCTACGTGGGAGCTGGGGGCACAGTAGGCTGGTGAGTAAACCTGTGGGGGGTTCAAATCTGCCCACTGGGTATTAGAGTAGATCTTACCTGGCATCTCTCCTGGTGGGGATTCCCGATTCCCGGATTCAGCGGCTTCTGAGCATGTCCGAGAGAGGGAGGAGAGTCCTGCCCGGGGACTTTTAATGGTCCCTTGGTAGCTGTGTGAGACCCAGGGGGGTTGAGTCACTCAGATTATTGCACAGTGTCTTATAACTCTGTGGCTTTATGGCTGCTTTCCCCAAGTTCAAAATGTGTCTGCGCGGGCCACCATCTTGGATCCCCCAGACCCCTCTTTTCAAGGCATAGAGATCATTTAAGAAGAGGAGACAGAAAGAGACAGATGCAGTTGATGACTATATGTCTTCTGGACACAGGAGGGCAAATGCACATATGAACTCACAGCAATTGTGGACAGCATTCACAAGTCCTTTGTGTGTCTAAAAAAGAGCAAACCCCAGCATGGAGAATGGGAGTTGGACTTGAACTTCCACTCCTAATTGTGGAGATATTGGCAACTGTTAGCTGCAAGAAGAAAGTTAAGATTTCTCTAAGTGTGGCCTTTGGTACATTGACGGGTGGAAGACCACACATGCACGAATATATTGGCAGCACAAATTGGTCTTGATGGGTTAAAGAGAGAGAGAGAGAGAGAGAGAGAGAGAGAGAGAGAAGGACACAAAGGTGACTTGAGAAGGGTCTGGATCTAGGAAGGCAGGAAGGGTGAATATAATCAAAATATATTTTATGAACTCAATTAATAATTTTTTAAAAATAACGGGGCTGGGGAGATGACTAATTCGTTAAAGTGCTTGCTGTGTATGCATGGTGGCCTGGGTTTGATTCCTAGAACCCATACTAACAATCAATAAATAAAGATATGTGAAAGTGTCCTAAAATGTGCCAATTTGCTGTCATTAGGTGGAGTACTTTGAGATAGTAGCAAGGTCTTTTGTGTTGTCTAGATCTTTATATCCTCTTTTAGTCTAGTTCTATCTATTAAGATGCAAGAAATGTTCAGATCTTAAGTTATATTTCTGAATTGCATAATATTCTTTACAATTGTATGACTGTTTCTTTTAAGACTCTTATTACATTCATATACATAGGAACAATACAATATGCAATAGTAACATATAATAACTTAGCTTTTGTTGGTATGGTAGTTCCCTTATCTTTATGAACTATGACTATTTGTTTTTATACTGTTCTATAGCCTAAAGCATATTATGTATCACAAACTAAGAAGTAGTTTTTCTTTCTTTGTCAGATCTTTTTCAGTTCTTTGATTTTCAACCTACTTATTCCTTTAAATCTAGGTATGTCTTTCGTATGCAGAATCCAGTTGGATTTTACTTCAGAAAGAGCAACATAGTTCTGATTATCTTGATTTTTGAGTGACATATGCAGTCCTCACAGAGAATGTGGCTCAGAGATTTCTAGTTGCCTGTGTTGCTCAGTTGTGTTCTTGTATGGTCTTCTGTCTTTGCTGCTTTTCTTCCCCTTTTTGTGTATGGAAACAAGTACCATTTAGCATTATTTTATCCCTGGTTACTTTTTTATTGGTGTTTTACTGGAGTGTTTGCCTTCCCAGTGGTTCCTGAATTATAATGTACAGTTCGATGTATCAACATTTATATGAGGCTAATAGCAATTTAATTAGCACATAAGTTTACAGCTTTGCTCCTACACCATTTGATTTCTTCCCCTCTCCTTTGGGCTAGTTCTCTCATGTTGTAGACCAAACAATACAGTGTTTTAATTACTGTTTTAAGCATTTTCATTGCACACATTCAGAAGTGTATTGTATTTGTGTACATAAATGTATCTCCTTTCATATAATCAGTGTTTTCCATCTCTTATGACTCTAAGTTACCATCTGGTATGTTTTCTTTCTGTTTAAAAGATTTCTCTTTTAGTCCTTTTAAATTTTAATATTTATATATGTGTGAGTATGTACATATGTATATGACATGTATGTGTGTATGAGTGCTTTCATATATGTGCACAAATGTGCCTACAAGGGTGAATATGCACATGTATGCATGCATGTGTGCACACACACACTCAGAGGCCAGAGCTTGACTTTGGTGTCTATTTGATGGCGCTCCAACCTATTGGTGAGGTAGGGTGTCTAGAG
>CAJQZJ010031998.1:1126276-1180048 GCA_907164525.1 Lophiomys imhausi | reverse complement strand
GGCAAGGGCTTTACTCACTGAGCCATCTCTTCAGACCTTCTAGTACTTCTTCCTATTTTTTATGAAAAAGTTATTTATTTTTATTTTACCTGTATGAATGCTTTGCCTGCATGTTTTTATGTGCAGCATGTGTGCCTGGTGTCTACATGGTTGTGAGCCACCATGTGGGTGCTGGAAATTGAACTTGTTCCCTCTGCGAGACCACCTGGTCTTCTTAAAGACTGAGCCATCTTTCCAGCATTCTTTTAAAACTTCTTAGATGACAAATTTATGAGCAATGCTTCTCAGTTTTATTCATCAGGAAATATGTTTGTATTTATGTTCATTTTTAAGTTATAGTTCAATGTGGAATAGAATTCTGAGTTAGTAACTTTTTGTCCCCCCTCAACACTGTATGTCATTCTACTAACTTTTGCCTGCACAGATATGAAATGAGATGAGCCATTAGTTACACTGTTTTCCTGTGGGGGATAGTTCATATTTCTGTTGTTGTATTCAAGGGCTTCATATTGTACATGGCTTCAGGAGACTGGCTATGAGGTGACAGGATTTATTCTGTTTGAAGTTTGTGAAGAGTCTTGGATCAGTGGGTTAGTATTTTCTTTCAGTTTTGAAGCGGTGTAGACTTTTACCTTTTTCTCAGGCAGCTTTACAAACTTCCTCTTTCTCTTTTCTCTCCTCTTAGAATACCCATTCACAGATATTGAAATAAGGACCTCATTGCACATGTTCCCAAGGCTTGGGTAATTTCCCTTAAAGTCCATTTTTCCTCTAGCTTTGTTTTGAATAATTTCCAAGGATCTATGTTCAAGGTCATTGTAGAGAGCTGCGACGTGCCGCGCCGTAGAGATGGCGCCGGTTTCCGCCTTCCACCAGCCCGATGGTGAGTGCTCTCGGTGGTGAACAGGTCCATGTTTGGTAGGGACCGCTGATCTGGCTTGCTTCCGCATATGTGGGCCTGTAAGATAGCACCACGTGGCTTTACTTGACTGGCTGTTCATATAGTATTTAGCCTGTGGGTTGGGTCTGCCCCATTATTCAGAAGACTGTTTTCAAGGGACCTGAATAAACTGCTTGAGAAGAGCTTTTGCGAGTTGTGTCGTTCTTGCTGGTCGAGGGGGATGCAACAAGTGGTAGCCCGTACGGGGTACCAGAAAAGACTCAGAACTCCTGCAGTCAGGGGCAGTGCACTGGTATGTTCCCGGGGTAAATTGGGACAATAAAGTTTCACGGAAATAGTGAACAAAAGGTAAAGTTTCGTGGAAATAGCGAACAAAAGGTAAAGTTTCGCGGAAATTGCGAACAAAATATAAAGTTTCGCGGAAATAGCGAACAAAAGGTAAAGTTTCGTGGAAATAGCGAACAAAAGGTAAAGTTTCATGGGAAACTGCGAACTGAAAGTAAATTTTTAATCATGTTATCGTCTCAGTCACATCCAATTTTTCTGGCTCTTCAGGAGCTACTTTTAGCTACCCTAGAGAGATTTTTGAATGAATGCGACTCCGTGGCTCCATGGTTTGCGGTGTCCGGGAATCTTACGGTATCCTGGAATCTTACGGTATCCTGCTGGGACAAATTAGGCAGGGACTTGGATTTTGCCTGGGAACAAGGTACATTGCAGGGAGGAGCACGGCCTATTTGGAGACTTGTTCGGAGTTGTTTAGGAGATCAGAGATATTGCAAGGCAGTGGAAAAAGAACAAAAGGCATTAGAACAGTTAAAAGAGGAGTGCTCGGTCAAATCTGGGAAAGATACTTTGGAAGAGGATAGCTCAGAGTCTAAAGAGGAACTTAAAATGTTAACAAAGAAAATGGAGAAGTCATCTTTGAGGAAGAGTTCTGACTGCACCCGGATAGAGCCCTCAGGTCCGGGGCCGCCTGTGTTGGCGCCGCCTTCATATAATGAGACTTCCCCTCTGAGTGGTCCTAGTGGGTGGTCATTCTGTCCAAATGTCTGGAGGGAAGTGAGACATGAGCTGTACTACCCTGTCTTTCAGGATGGAGGGGGAAATCGTTATCATGAACCTCTTGATTTTAAGGTAATTAAAGCACTCGCTGAGTCTGTCCGCACTTATGGGATTAATGCTGCTTTCACTGTAGCTCAGGTGGAAGCTCTTAGTCGTTATTGCATGACTCCTAGTGACTGGATGAGTTTGGCACGTGCCTGCCTGTCCTCTGGGCAGTATTTAGATTGGAAGGTTTTCTTGATTGAGTTTGCTAATGAACAAGCTGCTGCTAATCGTGCAGCAGGAAACCCAGCCTGGGATGTGGTCATGCTTCTTGGGCAAAGTCGATTTGCTCAACAACAAACTGGGTATCCGGCTCAGGTGTTTGAGCAAATCAATTTAATCGCAACCAGAGCTTGGAAATCATTGCCTAACAAAGGGGAAGTGAATGGCAATCTAACCAAGATTATTCAGGGTCCCCTGGAGCCTTTCTCAGACTTCGTGGCTAGAATGGTTAAAGCAGCTGAAAGGGTATTTGGAGACCCTGATTTGGCAATGCCCTTAATTAAACAACTTGTGTATGAGCAATGTACAAAGGAGTGTAAAGCAGCTATCACCCCTTATAAGAACAAGGGGTTGGAAGCCTGGATGCCTCAGTGTAGACTGCCGCTACCTTGAATAATTTGTCAGCCAATGTAGCCACAGCCTTGGATGTATTGTGGCAGGTGGCCCAGATTGGCTGTGAGTGGAAAATGACTGGTTTGTGTATGACCTCTGTGCCATATCAAAATTATACTGTAGCTGCAAATTTGTCTAAGCAACTTTCTCAGTATCTTACAGGAAATTGGTCTGGTGAGTTTGATAAGCTGATGCAGAATCTGAGAACTGCCATCGTGCATGTGAATTCCACCCGGGTTGATGTCTCTGCTGCTGAAGGAGTGTCAACATGGATCCTCCGAGCCATGAATCATCTGAATGGGTGCCCTAGGAGGCATGCTCTTCCTAGTCAGTTTCATTGCCCTATGGTGTATCTGTAAGATGAGGATTTCACAGAGGAGAAGTAATGCCATGCTGGTGCAAGCCTTTGTTGCCTTGGAGGCTAGACAGCCACAAGCTTGGTTGACTGTCCTAAAGGACTAAGCTATCATCACGCTCAGGATGCGAGGATAAGCACTGCACTTGGGGTCAGCTTCTAGTGACTTCAAGAAGGGCATGTTTGATTGCATATGGGTTGGTATCCTAGTTTCCCATCTCTGAGAAAAAGATACCGGATGGGTATGGCACCAGCCTGGTTGGCTACTTGGCGTGGGGTCATTACAATGTCCTTTACATACATATCAAAGATCAGATGCTTGATATATCTACTAGGGATCCTCAACAGACTGCTACCAATCCTTTTGATTTATGGCTTTTGTGTGGAGCAAATGGTAGCTATATGGATTTGGGACCTATACTTATGCTTGGAGGAGGATCTTATCAAAAGGGCAATTTTTCTTTGGGGAACTATTCTGTGGGGGTCGGAGATTCTAGTGGTGACAGTGGCTGGGGGAATGTGACATTTCTTTTGTCCAGAAACAAGATCTTTTCAGCCTCGCCAGTGTGTCTCTGGCCTCCTTTTCTGTGGATTGTAAGTAATGGGAGTGCATCCTTGGGTGAAGAAAAGTTAGTATGCACTCCAGACACATGCTTTTATGCCCTGTGCTGGAATGCCACAGCCCTTCCTGTGGCTGTGGTGACTAGAATGCCTCGATATGTACCAGTTCCTGTAGAGGCCCCTAATACCATGATGCTATTCAGGCTTAAAAGAGATTTTGGCATCACTGCAGCTATTGTTACTGCCATCACTGTTGCTGCTGTGGGGGCTACTGCCTCAGCTATTGCCTTGTCTAGTTCTATACAGACTGCCAATGCCCTGAATAACATCTCAGCCAATGTAGCACAGGCATTGGATACTCAGACCTCTATGAATTCTCATCTCAAAGGAGGCCTTATGATAGTCAATCAACGCATAGATTTAATATAAGAACAGATTGATTCTCTTTGGCAACTAGCACAGTTGGGGTGTGAGTGGAAAATGCAGGGTTTGTGTGTTACTTCCGTGAGGTATCAAAATTTAACAAAGGCTGCTAATCTGTCTAGACAATTGTCAGAGTTCCTCTTACAGGATTGATCGGCTGAATTTGAAAATTTGATGAGAGAGCTGAGAGCAACAATCGTCCACATCAACTCCACTCGGGTGGATCTGAGCCTGGCTACTGGTTTGACTTCCTGGATACAGACGGCTATGGATCATTTTAAGGAGTGGGCGGGCGTAGGCTCTTTGGCAATACTGATGATACTAACCTCTCTGGTTTGCCTATGGTGCATCTACAAGATGAGAGCCACACAGAAGCGTAATGCAGCCATGATTATACAGGCCCTTGTCGCTATTGAGGCGGGCCAGTCCCCTCAGGCATGGCTTGCTGCCATGAAGCCTTAAATCTTCACTAAGCATAGTCCCTGCCCACTGAGGTATTCGTTCCACGGGTATTAGGGTCTGGCAAGTCAATGACAGAGTAGACGGGTAAGTCTCGGCCACCTAAGACAGGGCAGTCCCGAGTGGGCAGGCTGACCCAGAGACGGGTAAGAGTTTGAGCACCGCCCTCCTACGGGCTCAGGCCCGCCATGAGATCCCCAGATATGGGAATTACGAAGCCTTTCCAGGGACTTCTACCAACATTTTTAAAAAACAAAAAAGGAGGAACTGTAGAGAGCTGCGACATGCCGCGCCCTAGAGATGGCGCCGGTTTCCGCCTTCCACCAGCCCGATGGTGAGCGCTCTTGGTGGTGAACAGGTCCATGTTTGGTTGGGACCGCTGATCTGGCTTGCTTCCGCATACGTGGGCTGTAAGATAGCACCACGTGGCTTTACTTGACTGGCTGTTCATATAGTATTTAGCCTGTGGGTTGGGTCTGCCCCATTATTCGGAAGACTGTTTTCAAGGGACCTGAATAAACTGCTTGAGAAGAGCTTTTGCGAGTTGTGTCATTCTTGCTGGTCGAGGGGGACGCGACAGGTCCTGAATTTCTTTTCTTCTGTGAATTCAAATCTTCCCAGCCTATCTAGTGAATTATTGTTTTTCAAGTCCAGACTTCTCATTTGGTTCTTTATTATCATCTTATGTGTCTGTTCAAAGTCTGTGTACTAAACATTGGCAAAATACTTTAAATTTAGTTCTTTCCTATGGTTTTCTGTGATTAGTTTGAAGTCCTTGCTAAGGCTGGTCCAAGATAAGGTAATTAGCCTCTGGACTATAATCTTCTGATTTCTCCACAGTACTGAACTTCTAATCAATCAGTCTCTGCAGACACAGCCTCTTTCCAGGAGTTTTGTTCATACCTTGAGAGTTGTAAAACAGTAAGCTTATCAGTAAAAGGCTATGGTGTTGGAGCAATTTGTTTTTCTTTTCAAATCTTCAGTGTGAAGTTAATGAGTAAAAGCTTAAACATAAAAATCTCTATCTTAGTAAAGCTTGCTATTGTTGCAACAAAACACCATGGCCAAAAAAGCAAGTTGGGGAGAAAGGGGTTTATTTTGCTTACACTTCCATAATGCTGTTCATTATTGAAGGAAATCAGGGCAGGAACTCAATCAGGGCAGGAACCCGGAGGCAGGAGCTGATGCAGAAGTCATGGAGGGGTGCTGCTTACTGGCTTGCTCCACATGGCTTGCTTAGCCTGATTTCTTTATTATAGAACCCAGGACCATCATCCCAGGGATGGCTTCATGCACAATGGGCTGGACCCTCCAGTCAATGATTACTAATTGTGAAAATGCCTTACAGCTGGATCTCACAGAGGCATTTCCTTTACTGGGACTTCTTCCTCTCTGATGACTCTTGCTTATGTCAAGGTGACACTCAAAATCAGCCAGTACAGTTTACGAAACTGAAGTTAAAAAGAAAAAAAAACATAAAGCACACAAAAATCTCACTAGTAAAACTCTCATCCAGACAGAAACCATTCTCTGTTTACTGATCTCTGTTAGATGTGCAAGGCTATTTTTGTCTGTTTGGAGAATGACTTTGGGCATAAGTCAGACATCCTCTTATACGGCATTATCACAGCATTCAGTTTGGTGGCCTTTCCCCTTCTTCTGAGCATTTCAGTGTCTGTTAGGCAGAATTATATGGCCTCTGTTCCTAGTGAGGTCCTCTGGGGGAGTCGGGTTGGTAATATTTGATCTTACTTTGCTCTCAATAACAATGGGATTTGTGTATGTAATTGGGATGTTAACCAATTTACTTTGAGTTATGATTTTTTTTTCCTGAGTGGGCCTGAAATAATTGGCAAACCCTTTTAAATGCTGAGTTTTCTCTAGATGGAACTGGACAGAAAAGAAATAGTATACTGCTGACTTCTTATGCTGAACAGCAGCCTCTAGTCATTGACAGTTGGGTGCAAGAAAAGGGATCCTGATCCTGCAAATGTGAGGCACTAAATACTGTTAATAACTAGTGAAAGTTAGGACTTGAATCCTAAGTGAGAGCTCAGCCTCCATTTAGTAGTTTCAATGAGCCTGCTCCCATTTCCCCTGGAAGCTCATATATTTGAATGTTTGGTAACAAGAGATGTGGCCTTTTTAGGAGAGATGTGTCACAGGGAGTGGTCTTTGAAGTTTCAAAAGTTATACCACAACCAGTGGCTCCCTTCCTGTCTGCCTCCAGCTTGCAGATCAGGATGTAAGCTCTCAGCTATTGCTTGAGCTCCATGCATTCCTACCCACTGTCATGCTTCCAGCCTTGAAGATCATGACTCACTCTGTGGAATTGTAAGCAAGTCTTCAATTAAATGCCCTCTTTTATATTTTGCTATGGTCATGGTGTCTCTTCACAGCCATAGAACAGTGTCTAAGAAAAGACCCATCTGACATCTCAGTTTCAACCCTTTCAACCCTGTGCAAGAACCCAATTACATTATGTCCAGGCTTCTGGTGTACAGAAACTGAGACAACAAATACATGTAAATTTGAGCTTATTAGTGGAGAACAATATTACACATCCATAGAAAGCCATGCTGTGAAATCACTTTATAATTTATTTTAAAAATTTCTTAGTGTATATTCACTGGACACAGTACTGTATTATGTCACTACATTTTCATATCACAGCCTGTGTACAGAGGTCAATGGAAAACATGGGTGAATCAGTTCTCTCTTTCCAACATGTGAGTCTGGAGGATCAAACTACAGGCTGCCCCACCTCGGGGGGGGGGGTCTTCTTAAAACATCTCCCTACCATTTCTGCTGAGTGTCTGGGAGAGCTTGCTGGTGTTTGTCTGCTCTTTGTGGCTGCCACATACAGCTTCTGTCTTCCATTCACTGTCTTTCCTTCTCTCTTTAAAACGTTGCTTCTAAGAATCTCTTAAGGACTTTCTGAGGCTCTTATATAACTCTCTTCACTTCCTCCCACTGGGATGGGGAAGTTCCTCCCGACTGAGACAATCCTTCCAGAGCAGAGCCTGGATTTGTGAGGTTTCCTGTTTTGCTTGGCTATTAAACTACATTTTTAACCATCACTCACCTCTTCAGGTACCTGTTACCACAACTGTCCAGTTTATTGAACAGAGACTCAAGGATCCTGTATCTATACATCAGTCACATCTTCTAGAAACTGCTGTGAAATATTTCTTTATATAGAAATCTTTCCTTTAGACTCTCACAGATTTACACAACATGAATTTCCACATGTTATCATTTGGTTTCCTTGGATTCTGCTATGCAGCAGGTCCAATCTCAGGAGTTTTAGAACACAGTTTTCAGTACATTTCTTTCTTGATTTCCAAGTTTGGGTAGCCACAGGACTTCTGAGTACTTGTGATGTGCCAAGATGATTCTAAGTCCACTGTGGTATCTACATGTGTAACCCAATCCCTTAGCCTGTATCATTCTCATCTTTCTGGGGAGGAAGGTGCAGAGGGTTAAGCAAAGTTCCCGATGCCACATGTGCTGAGTGACAGATTCTGAAATCTAAGACCCTGGGCTCTCTTTCCCTTGCTCTTCCTATTGCTTCCATGTAAACACCTAGAAAATCCAGGAAAGTGCTGGACAGAAAATACAGGCCATGAGCATCTAGAGAGAACTGTGCAACAGCTGTAAACTGTCCTTCCTATGTTTAGTCTGTCTAGGAGGATCTGCAGAGAGGAGTGGGAACATTATAACTTCAAGGGATTTCACTTAATATTCTGCAAATTTTTGTTCTTTCCTCTTTCCCACAGAACATTCATTAAAAGGGGAAAAGTATCATTAACCTAAATAATACCATCCTGCCATCATTTTTTTAAAGCTATGCTCACTGTATTTATAACATTGCCCCAAAGTCATAGACTGTTTCTTTTCTCTGTTGGGTTTATTTGTTTTTTCTTTTTAGGATTTTGACCCCAAGATACTACAGAAAAAGGAAAATAGACAGGATGTGGACAACTCAAGTGATCAGGAAGTTTCCATTTGCATAAAGAGTGAACTAAATTCAATGATAGTTTAAAACTAAAGACAGAATGCTAAGAGGAGAATATCCAAGATAACCAAAGTGAACGATGAGTGCAAAGTGGTACCCACAGAACCAGAGGGAGATCTGGCTAAACTCTGAAGCTCTGCAAGTCTTGGGTACTGCAGGTAAGAGGCAGAACAATAGGGTGTTACCGCAGAATGGCTGTAGGATGGCCTTGAGGACTCTACAGGCTTGAGGCCCTGGCTGTAGCTCAAGAATCTCTGTGGGGTAAGGACTAAGCCTGCTCTAATGTCTGAGATCTGTGAATATTGGGGTGATTTGAAAACTAAAGTATCTATGAGAGGGAAGAGAAAGAAGAGGAGAACTCCTGTTACCCAAAAGGAATATGAATGACAGTAGGAAAAAGAGAAAAGTCCCTGGGTCTAACCTCCAAAACCTATTTAACAAGACCATTTAACAGCTTGTAATCTCTCCCCCCAAATAACAAGATTATCTATAACCCATGAAATGACCAAAGGGGAGGAAAAACACCCACTCCACCTTCTGGAGATGGGACATCACTCTCTTAAAATGACTTCCTGCTGATTTGGGACGTAGTAAACCTGTTTGTGGCCCAAATACAAATGGAAAAAAATGGTTAAAAATGTTAATAGAATCATTTGATGTTCAGTGCTTTTGTGCTCAGCTATTTAATTGTCCTAAGAAGTTTGTAGACAAAAGCTGAACTGCAGGGCTTTACTGAAGTTCTGGCTGGAACAGTCTGTGGAGCTAAACAATCTTAGTGATTTTGAGTTGTCGTAGTTGTAGACTTTTGAGAAAACAGTTATTGAGGAGATCTGCAAGGCTGGATCATCTGGGTTACTTGTCTTCTTTGGTGTCTGATCTCTTTTCTTCTGAGGTTTCAGTTGTCCAGTTGTCCCTGGATTCCTTAGATGGATACTTTAAATTTCCTGGAAAGATAAGAACAGAGCCCTGCCCTAATCCTGACTCTGGGACACTACTTTTTTTTTTGGGGGGGGGGTCAGGTAATATTTTTCCTGGAGCAAATTTGGCTTTTTGACAATATAAAAAAGTATTATCTTTCAATTAAGATTAAAAAATAAATTATTTTGATATTTTGGAGCTAACCAAACCTTTAAGTGTGTATATTTTGAGATCTCAAAGGAAAATTTGCTTTGAATTTCAGCATGCCTTTTGTGAGTAGCTTTTAAACTTAAATCCTTCCAAATCCTATGTGCTGTCTCTGGATTCTAAGTATTGGGATCAAAGTCATGTGCTTCCCAACTGATGGGATTAAAGATGTGCTCTACCACCTCTGGATCAAAGTTTTTCTCTATTTAGAGCTTGCTTTGTGTCAGGCTGGCCTTGAACTCTTAGATCTGCAGGTTTCTGTCTCTAGTGTTGGGATTAAGGGTGTATCCTTCTCAAATGATGGGATTAAGTGTGTGTACCATCACCACCCCGTTCCTTGTAACTCTAGAATTTATAAGACAAATAACTCTATAGTGATCCTCCTGCCTCTGCTGTAGTTAAAGGCATGGGCTAACACCATGCATTTCTTGTATTTTACCTTAGTTTCAAATTGTTTCAACTCTTGGAGGTTTAGAAAACCAGGTTGAACTGTAGTAACCTTTAATTTATTTACAGTATTTTAAACCTCTTACCTGCTTTTTAAGGCCAAACCTTGAAAATATCCTTTATATCTACAAACAAAACCCAAACAAACAAAAAAGTTTAAGCTGCTATCAAGTTTGTATAAGCTATGTGCCACATGTAGTCTAACATTCTAATGTGAAATTACGGCTATTTTTTTTCATGCCAGTAAGGCTAATATACCTTTGTTAAATTATAGTTTGAAAAATTATATTGTATTTTTAAGCTTATGAACTCATTTCGTAAAAAAGCACTATTTTGTTTTCTCAAGTTACTTCTAGAATATAGTTTCCTTCATCCTCCCCTCCTGGCACCTCCCTCTCCCACTCCTTCCATCCCTCCCTCATTATTCTTCTACTTGGTAGTCTCCTTCTCCTTAGATGAGGTGGGCCCTCACATATCATGCTCCTTCAGATCTTCAGTCATGTGAGATCCAAGAGCTTCCACTTGTACTGAGGCTTGATATGGCACACCATCTAGGGTAAGGTGTTCCACTAACCTACAGCAGATTCCATGACTCATTGGTGGGTAAAATTTTTCTTAGGATAGATATGCTAGGTTCCTATCTATTTGGTTCTGTGGGTTGTAGGGTAATTATCCTGTGACATATGGTTAATATCCATTTATAAGAGAGTACATACCATGTTTATCTTTCTGGGACTGAGTCAGCTCACTTAGGATGAGCTTTTCTAGCTCCACCCATTTGGTTTCGAATTGCATGATTTCCTCATTTCTGATAGCTGTGTAGTATTCCATTGTGTACATATACCACAGTTTTTTTTTTTTTTTAAATCCATTCTTCAGTTGAAGGGTATCTGGGTTCCTTCCAGTTTCTGGCTATTACAAATAAAGCTGCTATGAACATTGTTGAGTCAATGTCCTTGTGGTTTCATTTAGAATCTTTTGGATATATGCCCAAGAGGAGTATGACTGGGTCTTGATGTAGAACTATTCCCAATTTTCTAAGATATCTCCAGATTGATTTCCAAAGTGGTTGCACAAGTTTGCACTCCCACCAGCAATGGGGGAGTGTTCCTCTTTCTCCACATCCTCGCCAGCATGTGCTATCATTTGAGTTTTTGATCTTAGCCATTCTGACAGGTGTGAGATGGAATCTCAGAGTTTTAAGTTGCAGTTCCCTGATGACCAAAGATGTTGAACATTTCTTCAAGTGCCTCTTGGCCTTTAGAGATTCCTCTTCTGTGAATTCTCGGTTTAGCTCTGTACCCCATTTATTGATGGGGTTATTTGATTTTTTGGTGTTTAATTTCTTCAGCTCTTTATATATTTTGGATATTAGCCCTCTGTCAGATGTTGGGTTGGTGAAGATCCTTTCCCAGTCTGTAGGCTGCCATTTTGTTCGAAGGACAGTGTCCTTTCCTTACAGAAGCTTTTCAATTTCATAAGGTCCCATTTAATGATTGTTTGTTTAAGTGTCTGAGCTATTGGTGTTCTGTTCAGGAAGTTGCTACCAGTGCCAATGAGTTCCAGGCTTTTCCCCACTTTCTCTTCTATTAATGTTAGTGTGTCCGGATTTATGTTGAGGTCCTTGATCCACTTAGACTTAAGTTTTGTACAGAGTGATAAGTATGGATCTATTTGCATTCTCCTACATGTTGACATCCAGTTAGACCAGCACCATGTATTGAAGATGCTTTCCTTTTTCCATTGTATGGTTTTGACTTCTTTGTCAAAAATTAAGTGACCGTAGGTGTGTGGGTTTATTTCTGGGTCTTCAATTCAATCCCATTGGTCAACTGGTCTGTTTCTGTACCAGTACCATGCTGTTTTTATTACAATTGCCCTGTACTACATGATTGATTTAGCTATTCTGGGTCTTTTATTATTCCATATGAAGTTTAGAATTATTTTTTTCCAGATCTGTAAAGAACTGAGTTGGTATTTGGATAGGAATCACATTGAATCTGTATATTGCTTTTGGTAAGATGGCCTTTTTTTTTTTTTTATTATGTTGATCCTACCTATCCATGAACAAGGGAGATCTTTCCAACTTCTGATATCTTCTTCAATTTCTTTCTTTAGGGACTTGAAGTTCTTATCATACAGGTCTTTTACTTGGTTGGTTAGAGTTACCCCCCAAGTGTTTTATATTATTTGTGGATATTGTGAAGGGTGTTGTTTCCCTGATAGCTTTCTCAGCCCATTTATCCTTTAGGTAAAGAAGGGCTTCTGATTTTTTTAGAATTGTTTTTGTATCCAGCCACCTTTTTCTTTTTTTTCCTTTATTTTTTATTTCTTCAAGTTACATCTCAATCACATCCCCTCCCTATTCCCCCTCCAGTCCCACCCTCCCACCCTCAAACCCCCATCCTCTTCCCTTTTTTTTTTTTCTTTTAAGTTTAAGGTATATCTTATTTCCCCCTACAGTTTCCCCTTTCAGTCCAACAAATGGCTCTTTCTCTTATAATAATAAATACAATACAGTACAACAGAGGTAATTAGGCAACAGTTATGAAGGTTATATGGCTTAACGTACATTCCCAATGACCAGTCCATATGTATTTGGTACCTGACTTTAACATTCTACTATCTAAACATCTCCATGAGTTTAAAGGTCTATATCTGACTCAACACTCATACTAACTTGCAACACAATTTTAAAAGTATCTTCTTAGATCTATAACACTCTCTTGACTCCTAAACAACTCAAAATTAAATTATGAGACTCTAGCTATCTGTTCTTCAACCACCTCAGAGACCTGAGAGGGATAAATATATCTGATTTTATAGGAAGTACAGGGCCTGCAGCTTCCCAAACTAAGAAATGACATACCTGTGGCTGCCTGGACAGTTCCCAGTTTCTCTCCATACATTACAGCATCGATCTTCAGCCATTTGGCCCCGTTTCTCTGACAGACATTGATTGTAGAGCAGGGGTTATGAAGGACTTACCTACCCTGTCTTGGCAGAGCTAGGCTGTCGACTTACCTGCTTCCAGGTTTTGTCCTTTTTGGACAGCATTCTGTCTACAGTTGGGGCAAGGGGCTTTTCCTACCAAGAGATAGGCTTGCAACTAATTCAATCATCTCCCACTGGAGATTCTTTGATGCTCATCTTCCACTTGGAGGAGAATAGGGGGTGCTGTCAGGAGTTGATATGTCTTGATATAAAAAAATCTAAAGTTACGAAAACATCTTTGAATGCCATATTCTGCAGATCTCTTGAGGTTTTTGAAGAGGCCCTATCTGTCACTTCTATTAGGGTAAGCAGATGTTGCTTGTCTCGTGCCGGTTTATTTCTGATTAGCTTAGAAAGTAACTATAATAGGCTGTCATAGTACCTAACTGAATGACCGGCTTGCATAACCATTAGTTTGCATTTCTTAATTATCCTAAACAGTTTATGACAATTAGTAGTAAAAGGCTGAAACATCACATTTCATTTTTTTTCTTTACCTCCTAACCCTTCCATCCCATTTCTCTGGGGTGGGGTGTCCTTATATAACAGTCCCTCATCTCAGTTGAGTGGTCGTATGAGGGCCAAGAGCCTCTTCATGCATTGGGGATCTACGAAGCAGTACCATCAGTGAAAAGTGTCTCGTTGTACGGGAGAGAGAACTACTAAACAAACAAACCAATAAGCATACAATAGATAAAGAAGACTAAAAAATAGAAAAAAATAACTAATATATAAAAAAATAAAGAAAGAATAAAAATTAAAAATAAGAAGTTTATGTCCGAGTTCCCTTTGGTGTCTTAGTTGTAGTATTGATACCTTCTACTATATAGCTAAAATCCTACTATAAGTGAATAGATGCCATATGTGTCCTTCTGGGTCTGGGTTAGTTCACTCAGGATGAGCTTTTCTAGTTCCATCCATTTGGCTGCAAATTGCATAATTTCATTGTTCCTGATAGCTGAATTATATTCCATTGTATAGATGTACCACAGTTTTTTGACCCATTCTTCGGTAGAGGGACATCTGGGTTGTTTCCAGTTTCTAGCTATTACAACTAAGGCTTCTATAAACATAGATGAGGAAACTTCCTTATGATTCCGTGAAGAGGCATTTGGGTGTATACCCAGAAGTGGTATGGCTGAGTCCTGAGGCAGAGCTATTCCAAGTTTTTTAAGATATCGCCAGACTGACCTCCATAGTGGTTGCACAAGCCTGCATTCCCACCAGCAATGGAGTAGGGTACCTCTTTCTTCACACCCTGTCCAGCATGTGCTGTCATTTGAGTTTTTGATCTTAGCCATTCTGACAGGTGTGAGATGGAATCTCAGAGTCGTCTTGAGTTGCATTTCTCTGATGATTAAGGATGTTGAGCATTTCTTCAAGTGTCTCTCAGCCATTAGGGATTCCTCCTTTGTGAATTCTCTATTTAGCTCTATCCCCCATTTTTTGATTGGATTATTTTGTTTCTTGGCATTTAATTTCTTGAGTTCTTTGTAGATTTTGGATATTAGCCCTCTGTCAGGTGTGGGGTTGGTGAAGATTTTCTCCTAGTCTGTAGGCTGCCGTTTTGTTCGAATGACAGTGTCCTTTGATTACAGAAGCTGTTCAGTTTCATGAGGTCCCATTTATTGATTGTTGATCTCAAGTCCTGAGCTGTTGGTGTTCTGTTCAGGAAGTTGTCGCCTGTGCCAATTAGTTCGAGGGTTTCTCCCACTTTTTCTTCTAGTAGATTTAGTGTGACCGGCCTTATGTTAAGTTCTTTGATCCACTTTGACTTAAGTTTTGTACAAGGTGATAAGTATGGGTCTAACTTCATTCTTTTACAAATGGACATCCAGTTGGACCAGCACCATTTGTTGAAGATGCTATCCTTCTTCCATTGTGCCATTTTGGCTTCTTTGTCAAAAATTAGGTGGCCATAAGTGTGTGGGTCTATTTCTGGATCTTCAATTCGATTCCATTGATCTACTGCTCTGTTTTTATACCAATACCATGCTGTTTTACAACTATTGCTCTGTAGTACAGCTTGAAATCTGGGATGGTAATACCTCCAGACATTTTTTTAATTGTACAGGATTGATTTAGCTATTCTGGGCTTTTTGTTGTTCCATATGAAATTGAGGCTAGCTCTTTCCAAGTCTATAAAAAATTGTGTTGGTATTTTGATAGGAATTGCATTGAATCTATATATTGCTTTTGGTAGGATGGCCATTTTTATTATGTTGATCCTACCTATCCATGAGCATGGGAGATCTTTCCATCTTCTAAAGGCCTCTTCCATTTCTTTCTTCAAGGGCTTGAAGTTCTTGTTGTACAGGTCCTTTACTTGCTTGGTTAGAGTTACCCCCAGGTATTTTATGTTGTTTGCCCAGCCACCTTTTTCAAGGTGGTTATCACCTGTAGGAGTTCTCTGGTGCAATTTTTTGGGTCACTTATGTGTACTATCATATCATCTGCAAATAGGGACACTTTGACTTCTTCCTTTCCAATTTGTAACCTCTTGATCTCCTTTATTTTTCTTACTGCTCTAGCTAAAACTTCAAGTACTATGCTGAGATATACAGAGAGAGTGGGCAGCCTTGCCTTGTCCCTGAGTTTAGAGGAAATGCTTTAAGTTTCTCTCCATTTAGTTTGATGTTGGCTATTGGCTTGTTGTAAATTACCTTTATTATGGTTAAATATGGTCCTTGTATGACTGATCTCTCTAAGACTTTTAACATGAAGGGGTGCTGTATTTTGTCAAAAGCTTTTTCAGCTTCCAATGAGATGATCATGTGGTTCTTTTCTTTCAGCTTGTTATATGGTAGATTACATTAATGGATTTTCTAATGTTGAACCACCCCTGCATCCCTGGGATGAAGCCTACTTGATCATGGTGTATGATACTTTTGATGTGATCTTGGATCCGGTTTGCAAGTATTTTATTAAGTATCTTTGCATCCATGTTCATAAGGGAAATTGGTCTGAAATTTTCTTTTTCTTTTGGGTCTTTGTGAGGTTTAGGTATCAGGGTGACTGTGGCCTCATAGAATGTGTTTGGCAGCATTCCTTCTGTTTCTATGTTGTGGAAGAGTTTGAAGAATATTTGTTTTGGCTCTTCTTTGAATTTCTAGTAGAATTCTGTGCTGAAACCATCTGGCCCTGGGCTTTTTTTTTGGTTGGAAGACTTCTAATGACTTCTTCTTTTTCCTTAAGGGCTATAGGACTGTTTAATTTGTTTACCTGTTCTTGATTTAACCTTGGTAGGTGGGATCTATCAAGAAAATTGTCCTTTTTTTTTTTTTTTAGATTTTCCAATTTTGTGGAGTACAAGTTTTTGAAGTAGGACCTAACAATTCTTTGGATTTCCTCAATGTCTCTTGTTATTTCCCCCTTTTCTGATTTTGCTGATTTGGGTATTTTCCCTCTGCCTTTTAGTTAGTTTAGCTAACAACTTCAGCGGAGAAGGGGGGGGAGCACCGTAGAGTTGGTGGTCTTATGTATTCTGGAGTCATACGAAGCGGGGTGTTGAGGGTGCATACTCTTGGTCCCACCATTCAAGAAGAGTACACCCTTGGTCCCAGCTCCCAGCACACTGGAGACAGAAACGGGCAGATCCCGGAGCTCAGGGTCAGCCTGATGCAGGGCAAACTCTAAGTAGAGAAAGACTTCGATCCAGGAGTGGTGGAACACATCTTTGATCCCTTCAAATGGGAAACACAGGTCTCTGATCCCAATAATTAGAGTTCAGAGACACACACATGGGATTTGGAGGGACCTAGGTTTGGAGGCTACTTACAAAAGGCCTTCTCGATGCAGGCAGATTGTCCTTTGGGATCTCAAAATATATACACTGGAGCTGGTTTAGCTCCAAGGTGACAGAATGATTTCTTCTTTAACCCGGATTGAAAGATAACGCTTTGTATGTTGTCGGAAGGCCAAATTTGCTTCAGGAGAAGTACTACCTAGCATCCCCCCCCTAAAAAATAAAGAGGGCAATTGTCCCAGGGTTGGGATTGGGGCAGGGCTCTGTTCTTATCTTTCCAGGAGAACCGAAGCATCCATTAGGGGAGCCCGGGATGGCTGGACAGCGGAAAACTCAGCAGAGAGCAGAATCAGGCACCAAGGAGGACGAGTGACCCAGTTGATTCTGCCTGGCAGACTTCCTTAATAGCTGTCTCCATCGGGGGCCTGCAACCACCACGGTAATCCAATGTCGCTGGGACCGTTCAGCTCTACACAATGCCCCGGCCGGAACCTCAGTGAAGCCTGCAAGATCAGCTTCTGCCTACAAACCCCTTAGGTCATCTAAACAGCTGAGAACAGAAGGACTGAAAATAAAAGGATTGTACTAACATTTTTAACCATTTTTTCCATTTGGGTTCGGGCCCCAAACAGATATTCTAAGACACAAATCAGCAGGAAGTCACTTTAAGAGAGCGACGTCCCATGCCCAGAGGGTGGGGAAGGTGTTTCACCGCCCTTCTTTTTGGTTATTTGAAGGATAACTGAAAGGGAAGAGATTACAAGCTGATAAATGGTCCTGTTCAATGGGTTTTGGAGGTTAGCCCCAGGGACTTCCTACTTTTCCTTTTCTGTATCCTTCTTCCTCTCCTATGTAGGAGTGCATAGGCTTGAGAAAAATGAGATATAGACATAGCACAGGAAGGTTCAAGAAGAATGGGCAGATTATTGAATATGCCCTTATACCTTTGTATATTGATACAAAATTAGTAGTTTATTAGGCTAAAGTGGTATTGGCCATTGTTTATTGTGCAAAAATAAGATTGTATTGGATTACATCAGTAGTGATCTTTGTATATTGATACAAAATTAAGATTACAGTTGGCCACAATGGTATTGACCCTTGTATATGGATGTAATATTAAGATTGTATTGGGCTACATAGGCATTGATCTTTGTATATTGATACATAATTAAGAATATATTTAACCACAATTGAATAGATTTTGTATATTGATACAAAATTAAAGGGAACGCTTCCTAATGGTATCATACCTAGAGAAACTTAAAAATAAAATGTGAAGCTCTGGCCTCTTGATACCAACCGTCTAAAACGGTCTAGGATAGTTAAGTAAAACAAACTCCTAGTCATGCGAACATGTCACTTTGTTAGCTACTATGACGTCTATCACAGATATTCTCTAAACTACCCAGTAATCAAGTTGCTAAGAGACAAGCAACATTTGCTTATCTAAATACAAGAGATGGATAGGGCATCTTCAAACACCCCAAGAGATCTGCAGAATATGGCATTCAAAGAAGTTATCTTAAATTAAGATTTTCTTTTCTTCTTTTTTTTCGTTTTTTTTGATATCGAGACATATCAGCGCCTGACAGCACCCCCTATTCTACTCCAAGTAGAAGATAAGCATCGAAGAACCTCCACTGTATGATGGTTGAATTAGTGGCAAGTCTATCTCTTGGCATGAAAAAACCCCTTGCACCAACTGCAGACAGACTGCTGTCCAAAAAGGACAAAACTTGGTAGCAGGGAAGTCGACAGCCTAACTCTGCCAAGACAGGGTAGGTAAGTCCTTCATAATCCCTGCTCTACAACAAATGTCTGTCATAGAAACAGGACCCAAAGGCTGAAGACTGATGCAGGAATGTATGGAGAGAAAATGGGAACTGTCCAGGCAGTCATTGGTATGTCCTTTCTTAGTTTTGGAAGCTGCAGGCCCTGCACTTCCTATATAAGCAGATATATTTATCCCTCTCAGGTCTCTGAGGTGGTTGAAGAATAGACAGCTAGAGTCTCATAGTTAAATTTTGAGTTGTTTAGGAATCAAGAGGGTGTTATAGATCTAAGAAGATACTCTTAAAAATGTGTTGCAAGTTAATATGAATGTTGAGTCAGATATAGACCTTTAAACTCATGGAGATGGTTAGATAGTAGAATGTTAAAGTCAGGGGCCAAATATGTATAAACTGGGCATTGGGAAGTTATACTGGGCCATTTAACTCTCATAAATGTGGCATATTTATATCTGTTGTTTTATATAATACTGTTATAAGAGAAGGAACCATCTGTTGGACTGAAAGGGGAAACTTCTGGGAAGAAGAGGGTGGAAGGGCGGGATAGGGAGGGGTTTGTTACTGAGATGTAACTTAAAGAAAAAAAATAAAGTATTTATATAAAAAAAAGAAAATTGTCCATTACTTTTAGATTTTCCAATTTTGTGGAGGACAAGTTTTTGAAGTAGGAACTAACAATTCTTTGGATTTCCTCAATGTTTGTTGCTATTTCCCCCTTTTCCTTTCTGATTTTGTTGATTTGGGCATTTTCCCTCTGCCTTTTAGTTAATTTAGCTAAGGGCTTGTCTATTTTGTTGATTTTCTCAAAGAACCAACTCTTGGTTTTGTCGATTCTTTGTATTATTCTTTTTGTTTCTAAGTTGTTGATTTCAGTCCTGAGTTTGATAATTTCCTCTCGTCTGCTCCTCTTGGGAGTGTTTGCTTCTTTTTGTTCTAGCTCTTTCAGGTGTACTTTTATTAGATGGCTAGTATGGGAACTCTCCAGTTTCTTTTTGAAGGCACTTAGTGCTATAAACTTTCCTCTTAGCCCTGCTTTCAATGTGTCCCCTAAGTTTGGGTATGTTCTGCCTTCATTTTCATTGAGTTCTAAGAAGACTTTAATTTATTTTTTTATTTCTTCCCTGACTCAGAGGTCATTGAGGAGAGAGTTGTTCAGTTTCCCTGTTTTTTCAGGCTTTCTGTTGTTTTTGTTATTGTTGAAGTCTAGTTTTATTCTATGATGGTCTGATAAGTTACAAGGGGTAATTTCAATTTTCCTGTATCTGTTGAGGCTTGCTTTGTGACCGACTATATGGTCGATTTTGGAGAAGGATCTGTGAGGTGCCGAGAAGAAAGTATATTCTTTTGTTTTGGGGTGAAATGTTCTGTAGATATCAATTAGGTCCATTTGATTCATGACATCTGTGAAGTTCATTATTTTTCTGTTTGGTTTCTGCATTGTTAATCTGTCCATTGGTGAGAGTGGTGTGTTGAAGTCTCCCACTATTAATGTGTAAGGTTCAATGTGGGATTTGAGCTTCAGTGTTTTTTTTTTTTTTAAATGAATGTGGGTGGTCCTACATTTGGGGCATTAATGTTCAGTATTGAGACTTCATCTTGGTGGATTTTTCCTTTGATGAGTATGTAGTGTCCTTCCCCATCTCTTTTGATTAATGTTGGTTGAAAGTCTGATTTGTTGCATACTAGAATTGCCACTACAGCTTTTTTCTTGGGTCCATTTACTTGGTATATCTTTTTCCAGCCGTTTACTTGGAGATAATGCCTACCTTTTTTCCTAGGAGTGTTTCTTGTAAGCAGTAGAATGTGGGATTCTGATTTTGCATCCATTCTGCTAGCGTGTGTCTTTTTATTGGGGAATTGAGTCCATTGATGTTGAGAGATATTAATGACCAGTGATTGTTTCTTCCTGCCATCTTGATGTTGGTGGAAATAGTGCATGAGTGAGCTTCTGTTCTTTGGTTTTGCTGCAGGCATGCTATTTGCTTCCTGTGCTTTCTTGTGCATAGTTAACCTCTTTGGGTTGGAGTTTTCCTTCCAACATCTTCTGTTGAGCTGGATTTGTGCATAGATATTGTTTGAATTTAGCTTTGTCATGGAATATCTTGTTTTCTCCATCTATGTTGATTGAAAGTTTTGCTGGGAATAGTAGTCTGGCCTGGAATTTGTGGTTTGTTTTTTTTTTTTTAGGGTCTGCAAGACATCTGTCCAGGCCCTTCTGGCTTTTAGAGTCTCTGAAGAAAATCAGGTGTGATTCTGATAGGTTTGTCATTATATGTTATTTGATCCTTTTCCCTAGCAGCTTTTAATATTCTTTCTTTCTTCTGTACATTTAGTGTTTTGATTATTATATGGGAGGAAGATTTTCTTTTCTTGTCTAATCTATTTGAAGTTTTGTAAGCTTCTTGTACAGTTATAGGCATCTCTGTTTTTAGATTTGGGAAATTCTGTTCAATGATTTTGTTGAAGATATTTTCTGGTCCATGGAGCTGGGAATGTTCTCTTTCTTCTATTCCTATTTTTCTGAGATTTCATTTCTTCATTGTGTCCTTGATTTCCTGAAGGTTTTGTGTCAGGACGTTTTTAGATTTCACATTTTCTTAGACAGATGCATCAATTTCTTCAATTTTATCATCTGTGCCTGAAATTCTTTCTTTCATCTCTTGTATTCTGTTGGTGATGCTAGTGTCTGTAGTTCCTATTCTTTTCTTAAGGTTTTCCAGTTCTATGGATGTCTCAGATTGGATTTTCTTTATTGCTTCAAATTCCCTTTTCCGGTCTTCCATTCCTTTAAGCGCTTCATTCATTTCCATCACCTCTTTTGCAGTATTTTTTTGTTGCTCTCTAAGATATTTTATTTCCTCCATTAGGCCTTCTAGTATTAATATAAGCATAGGATTAAGGATAATTTTCCTTTGTTTTAATCATGCTAGGATGTCCAGAGTTGTCTGTAGCGTTATTGCTAGGTTTCGGAGACATCATATTGCTTTTTTTTTTTTACCATGTTCTTGCACTGATCTTTTGTCATCTGATTGACCCTGGTGTTGTTTGTTTCTTTTGTCAGTTGACTTTGGTGCTCAGGAAAACTCCCTGCCCCAGGGGTTGGCTTATCCTGAGATCCTGGTGTCCACCTCCAGATGGTGGGCAGGTTCCTGTAATAGACTGGCTCTCGGAGAGAAGAGTGGCTGCCACTCTCTTCAACTGGTTTTGTCCCAATTGGACCAATATACAGGGGATTGGAGTCAGGAGGGGACTCTCCTCTGAGGTCCTGGGAGCTGGCAGGTCTCCTCAGAAAGGCAGGTAGAGCTGTGATTGGGCCTGTGTTCTCCCCTCACTGACACAGTCATTCTGGTTCAACAGCTGACCATGCAGGCAGGGAGCTCCACCCAAGACAAGTGCCAACTTCATTGTGCTTGTAGCCTCAAATGCTTGGGTGCTAGGGTGAGTGACCCACCCCAATATTTGTGGAGAACATACAGTAGATGGCTCTGTTTGCAGTCAGTCTTGGCTCCTAAGTCCTCTGCTGTGACTGGGTTAGGTCTCTGCCCCTCAGTTATAATGCACACTGTGCCACCATGTTGGAAACTCCAGAAAGAAAAAAAAATCTTACTTACCTTTGCTCTTGTGGTCCAGCTGTTTTTTCCTGTTGGGTGTACAGGTCCACATGCAGGCTGGATATCAAGCAGACAGGCAGGGACTCTGATCTGTGGCTGGAACTGTGGGCTGAGTCCACTCGTGGGCTAGATCTGCTCTAGCCAGCGTTCCTCTCCAAATGGATGACCAAGCTGACTGATCTCAGGGGTGTGTTCCCGGGAACTGCGTGAGCTGTTTTACATGGTGACCAGTCTCAGTGTTCACTGTGGGAATTCAGACACTGTCTGTGTTTTACAGTCAGCTATGGGACCTCACATTCACTCCACAGTGACTAATCTCATTCACCTACTACTCAGATACAGTGCTCTATGGTTGGCACCATCTTGGATCTACAAATCAGTATCTCTTTATTTCAGCTTAGGTATCTCCAAATCTTTACCCCTCAAATCTTAAGTACTGGATGGATGAGGGCTTATGAACTGTGGAAGGTGTGGAGGTATTTTTTGGGGTGAATGTATTCTATTGACTGAGATTGATATGCTGGCAATGGCATATTTACATGTGGAAGGATCCCAGGGTCTTAGTTATATGACCAAGCTGACTTGTGACCTCCTGGTGGGTCACTTGGATTATGTGCTCCAAGGAAGGCAGCCAGTTTGGGGAGTTATATTCACATGCTCCTGAATCAGGTAGGAACAGGGAGTGAGCTTTGTTCCATGCTTTCCGTTCTCAGGATGGTGCCTGAGACCTCAATTTTGAGATTTCCAGGATTTGGACATCCCCTATCTCACTAGCTCCACTCCAAATCCTCTGGAAGCATATCCCAACATTCGTGTTTAACCCTAAATTCACTACTTACTTCATCTGAAAACTCTTTAGCGCTTTGTGCGTGCGTGTGTGTGTGTGTGTGTGTGTGTGTGTGTGTGTGTCTGTGTGTGTGTGTGTGTGTGTGTGTCTGTGTGTGCATGTTTGGATATGTGTGTATGTATGTGGGAGTACATGCATGTGTATAGATAGGTAAGCACGTGTACATTGAGGCCAGGGGGAGATGTTGGTTGTCTCTTCAGTCACTCTGCACCTTGTGTTTTGAGACAGGATGTCTCATTGAACCTGGGCCTTGCTAATTTGTCTTGACAGGTTGGCCAACAAGCCCCAGAGACCTGCTTGTCTCTGTCATTCTAGTTCCTGGGTTCCAGGTGTGTTATATCATGCCCAGCTTTTTATGTGGGTTCTGAGTTTAGGTCCTCATACTTGTGTGGGAAGCATTTTACTGCCTGAGATATCACCCTAGCTCCTCTTTAGCATCTTTCTGAGTTGAGTAGGCACAGTAACACTATCTTTCTAGCAGGAATAATAATAATGTATTTCCAAACTCTGACATGCTTTCTCTCTCCCTCTCATCCGCTAATGGAAAGGTTTTTCTCTGCCCCTACCTCCTTTCTCACTTTAGTCTCACAAATTCATGAAGTCACCTCACCTGTACATGGTGTGTTTGTGAGAATTATAGAACAGTGAGCTCCCTCTTCAGCACCAGACAAGGGAGACTGAGGCATTTTCTACATCTCTCACAGAGGACTGTGTTGTGCTTCCATAGGTGACGAGGTCCACTTGTCTTTTGGTAGTGTATTTGATCCTTATAGCTCATTTTTATTATGTCTCCAAAGTAAAGTATTTGGCTATCTTGAATGCAGCTCTTGTCTTCAATGAAATGAGAAACATAAAAAGAAATGTTGCTGATACAAATTGAGTAGATGGTGACTAAAACTAGGCAAATAAGACAATGTCTTTCTTTACAGGTTGACAACACTTTTTATGTCTAAAATTTGTGACTATATACCTGAAGACACAAAGGAAACCACCCTCAGAAAAGTAACGGTTGTATCAAAGCCCAGCTTGGTGATCCAATGAGTTTTTATTGAGGTTAATAAGAGGAGGAGGAGCAAAGGGAGTCACTTTTGGGGCAGGAATGACTTAAAGGCAGCTGCATCACTGAAAAGCCCACCCCAATATGGTGACAGTTCACAGGGACTGCATCCCAGGTCCTCTCACGTTCTTTGCAAGCAGCTTGACAGGACCATGTATTTCCTCTCCTGGTCTCAGCTGGTGGAAGTCTTCGATCCTTATAGAGAGCTGGGGAGGGGCTTTCTCAGACATATGAGGTCTGTTTACTTCCTGAGCCTCCCAGCCACTTCCTCGATGGAACGTTACAATTTTGAGGAAACTCCTATACAGTAACCAAGGATCAGAGGCCAGAGTTATTGAAAAAATAATTTTGTAGGCATACACATTCAATAGAAGCCATGGAATTATAGGGGGAAACTAATTTTCAGTGGTTGACCCCAAGCTCAGTACCCAGGTTGGTGGCCTTATCATCTGATTGTCTTGAGGGTTTTAATTCAGGCTTCTGCTGATGATGAGAGGTGTCTTAAGGACATGTTCGTGGGAGTTCTGAGATGTCTGTGTGGAGGGCTTCTTTGTGCGGGAGTCTGGAGCAGGGTCACCCCTCTGTGATCCACCATGAGATCTCTTCTCTGTCTCTGTGGGAAGAGATAGCCCTGGGCGACTGTGAGATGCTATAATGCTGGGGTGCTGTGACAGATCTTTGACCATGTCCGTGCCAGAACTCTGGAGTCAGGAGTAAGTTTCTGCATCTTCTGAGTGGACAGTTCTGGAAAGCATGTGAAGTCTGTGGAGTGTTTCTGTGGTATAAGAATATGATGCAAGAATCTGCCTGTTGCTAAGGTGGCAGCACGTGCAGCAGCCCGCCCCTCTCACAGGTAGTAAGGGGCACCCTACTGAGACACTGTCTGTGAATATCCAGCAAACAGAGTTCACATGCCAAGGTTTCTCACCTAGGAAGTGAGTTTCTAACATAGGAGATATTGGTGGTACACATCCTGCCCCTCACCCCTTTCCCTACCTCCTGCCTGGGAATCAGAGAGCCTGGCTGTAGGTTTATGTTGTGAAACCTCACTCATACTCAAAAAGCCATAAGAACAACCCTCCTTTATGTGCAATGCAACCTCTGACTCCTTTCTCCAGTGCCTTCCCTGCACACCATTATGCTGCCCGGTGCTGGACCCTGAACTCTCTTCAGAACTTCCATCAGGTTACCTATGGTCTCTCTGCCTGCCCTTGGGATTCATAACTCTAATAAACTCCACACCGCAAACAATCCATCTCACTGTTCCTCTTGAGCCCACATCTGAGACCTTTCATGTGGGGCTTCATGAGGTCCCATTGGCAATCTCCCTGCCATCTCACCTGGTGACATTGTATGACTTTTGTGATAGGTCCTCCCGATGGTATCTCTCTGTGAGAACTCAGGATATTCTGTGTGGAACTCTAAGGGATGATCTGAGGTCTCTAGGCAATTGTATGGTCTCTGTGTGCCAATGAGAGGTCTCCATGCTGTCTCTGTTGGTAGTCTGTATGCTCATCTTTCTGAGGGTGCTGGGGGAGCTCTCTCTCTCTCTCTCTCTCTCTCTCTCTCTCTGTATTGTGTGTGTGAAGTCTGGGAGGCTGGGTGACATCATTGTGAGGGAGTGCTGTGTGGCACCTGGAGTGTCCTGAGTACCACCTGCACATTAGGGCCCTGAGAAGTTTCTGTGGTCTCCCTTAGTGTCTCTGTCAAAAGTCTCTTTGAAGACTCAGTGAGGACTGGGAAGTCTCTTACTTTTGCATGTTGTAAAATGCATCAACCTTCAGAAATCTCCTTGGGGATCTTCTTCAGGGCTTCAGTGTGGAACTTCCTAGGGAGTAGTTCCATGTGAGTCTCTGAAAGCCTGTGGGTAATGTCTCTCTGTGAGGGTCACTGTGTGTGGGTTGTCTGTGGAGGGCTGGTTGGACTTCTGAGGATCCATACATGAATGGCAGTGGCAGTCTCCCTGGGAGAAACTTTTTGCCCTATCTCCACTAAAGTTGATAGGGCTGACAATAGCAGAACACATTCCTGCTGCTGCCTGATGGTCTCTTGGTGTCACTGTCTCTGTATAGCACTTGTACCCTGAGTACAGTTGTACCCACTCCCAGGTCTTTACTGTACCCTACCATGCCTCCTGTGTTCCCCAAGGTATCCAGTAATGCCAGACTCAGGGTCCTGGCTTCTCTCTGGTTTCTGGAACTACTGTAGAGGCTGCTCTCATTGATAATATAGGGCTGGCTCAGAAGAGCCCTATGGGTCCCATATCTGCCCCCAAGGAGCTGCCAGGTATCATGTCTAGGGTCTTGTAAAGTGAGCTGGAACTGGACCCATGGCCATGTCCTCTACCTTGTGACACCTTCTGGAACAGGGTTTTCTATCAGAGAATAAGTGCTGCTGCTGGAGCTGCCCACTGGATGCCCTCCCTGAGGAACAGTGCAAGGCACACTGGAGATTGGGGACTCTTGTATTTAGTTGCCCCCACTTGCTTCCTAAGAGAATGGAACCTGGGACAAGAAAACCTGGGCAGGAAGCTGAGTGTGGTCCAGCAAGGGACCTTTTTCGAACTTCCCCAAGATTCAAAGAACACCTGCATTTCAGACAAGTGCCTTTGGGTGTATAAATCAGTCCTTTGAGATGGCCTGTTCTGCTGGTCTCATGGGAAGACAAAGGCTGGATTGTCCTAGAATGATTTGCTGTGTGGCCACAGTGTATCCCCTCAACCCTTTTCATGTGTCCTTTCCCTTGGGAGTAATGCTGGTACAATATGTGTACTCAAAGACCACCAAGGAAGGGCATGACATTTGGAATCCCTAGTTCTGGCTTATTCTACAGCTCATCTCCAGAATTCAGAAGGCAAGAATGTGCAGTTTATTAGATGTGCTGTTGGACACTTAGCCTTCCATGCTTGCAGGATTTGTTTCAAGTCATTAAAGCTAAAGGGCTCCTCCAGCCAGTGGCAGGGAGCCTGAGCTGAGGCCAAGGTGAGTGGCTCAGACCCCAGTAGCAAGTCTTTACTGGAAAGGAAGGGCTTCATGTGCATGAAAACTTTTAGGGCATCCTCATGCTACATGGGCCTCCTGCCTTGGCTCTAACTGTTTATTGTCTACCTCCCTTTGTAGGCTCATCATGCCCCAAATAGGATAGGTACTGTAGACACACTGGAACAGAAGGAAATGGCAAATGACCAGGAGTCATGAAACACTCAGCAGCCACTTTGTAGCCCCCCATGTTTATGTAAAGCTGTTAGTTCCATGCTGGCAACCACTCTGAAATTGAAGGCAGACACTGGAGTGACCACACTTTGCTATCCAGGCTGATCTGGGATGGCCTAGAGGACTCAGCTTATTGGCAGCCTCCATTGGGGTGAGTAGGGGTCCTGGGATAGGAGTCCTTTATTCCTCAGGAGATCCAAAGGTCATGATTCTCCTGCTTTGAACTCAAGGCTGTCAAGTATATCCCCATGTCTACTTTGTGATAGACTCTCTGCTGCCTCTTTCCACCCACCCACATGACTACACAAAGGTCAGGTCAGATCAGAACAAATAAGGAGAAACAGGTGATGGAGCTGGCCCCTAGAGTGGGGTCTTGTAGGATTGACTTAGCCACCCCCTAAAAATTCTGAAGGCGTCCTGTTTATTTCCATAATTACAGTATATTAACACTTACTACAGAGATGGAAGGGGGAGATGGTGGGACTTCAAATGCCATTGTTCCCTCCCTGTGGATCCATATCACCTCCAGAAGATGATGCACATGTTTCCCTGTAGCCTAGCACTGCAGAGAAACAATGCCTCACTTGGAAAATAAAGTCATTAAGCACACAGAGACCATGTTTAATTTTTTAAATTTAATTTAAATTTTAAAAACTAAAAAAACCATAATGTTAGGGAAAGTTAGGTGTGGGAAAGCACTTGGTTTTCCAGATAGTACACTTCTGCACACACAGTGCCCAGGACAGTGAACTGGGTTCCATGGGATGTGTGGTGCCTGGACCCTGTACTGATATGGATTGGCTTGGTGTGCAACCTCTCTGGACAGCTGGGCCTGGTGACTATAGAGCATCCATTTGTCTGTGGAAGGTTGGCTGTGCTTCTTGGGATTGATTTGGTGAACACAGCTTGTGTTTCCTTGTGCTTTCTTTGTTTCTGTGATAGGATTCCTGTGGCAGCAGACATGCCTACATGCTGGAGTCTGGGGTGGTTCTTTGGGAGTAGACACATGGCCAACCCAGAGTTTCTCTTCCATCTTTCTGGGCAGTAACATTCTGCTCATGACTAACCTTTGGTTCTGGGATGTCACTGATAAGGCCTTGACTTTTTGCAGAGAATTCTCCTGCACTTTGCTTCTGGGGGAAAAAATTGACATCATGAAGCTTTTCATCCTGTCCCCAAACTTCTTCTCTGCCAATGGGAAGGAATTGTGTTCATGAGTATTTGACTTGAAGGCTTGGGCAAGTCTCATCATGAAAAGGTGAATGTGTTGTCTGGGACCTCTGCTGTCCTCTTTTTTGTCAGTTGGACCAAAGATATGGGTAGTCCATGGTCCCTGGGGGTTGGAGATGTTGAGGACATTCTCTTCTCCTGACCAGAAAGGGTGCCTGTCCTGGGAGGCTGATTTGCTGGTAGTGGACATAGTCTTGAAGCTGGGCTGGGAGGCCCTGGAGGCTAGGATATCTGCAGCAAGCAAAACCTCAGGGGCACAGTCTTTAAGAAACATACCAGTGGCACAGTCCTGAAGGACACCACCAGTAGCTGAGTGGTGAGATGTGCTCAGGTCTAAGTCTTCTGGATCCTGGGAAATAATTCTTGAAGGGGATGGACTTTCACTGGTGTGCAATGTTTCTAAATCCCTCAGATGTTCATTGTTAGTTTGAGAGTTTACCATCTCCCTGGCTTCCAAGTTGAATGCCCAATAACAGGACTCCTCCTCCTCTGCCTTCTCTAGCTCCTCAGTATCTCTGGTACTTGGTGACTGGGATGCCACACTGATCTCCCAGACTGGCACTCCATTATAGAGACCTCTCAAAGGCACACCCTCACTCAGTGACTCATAACCACCCTTGACTAGGTTTGAATTTGACTCTAGGTTGCCTTCCAATGATCCAAGAGACATATGTGTGTGCCAGGCTCTGCTCACGAGTTTGTGGGAGGTCCTTCTGGATGGCCAAAGGGGCCTCAGAGGCCTTGTAGCTGTCACTGGGTGGGGTCTCTCTCAGGAATTCGAGCTGGAGGGCAGAGGGAAAGTTCTGCATACTGGAAGCTATTTTCGTTGTCACATACTTTTCTGGGACTTTCTGGAAAGGTTCTCTCTCTGGAAATGTGGAAAGGACTAGTTAAAACAAGTCACCAACCTCTGGTGTGAATAGTGTAGTGTGGGTAAAGAGCAGTTGACTTAAAAAAAAAGTTAATTGGTGTTTTGTGAGCCTCCATGTAGGTTCTGAGAACCAAAATTGGGTCCCATACAAGAGGAGTATATGCTCTTAACTGATAAGCCATCTTTGTAGCCTTTTCTAGATCTTTGTGTATGTGTGTGTGTATAATTTTTTTGAAAATTTTTTATTATGTGATTTTCACATCATGCACCCTGTTCCCTCTCATCTCCCACCTCCCCTAAGACCCACCCTCCACTCTTGCAATCTGTCCCAGCATAAAAAATAAAATCTCATTGTGAAAGCTGCAGTATGTCTCAGTGTGTCGCACAATATTCCCTTTTGTCTACACATTTTGCTTGCAAATGTTCATTAAAATGATTCCTTGGACTGGTACCAGGCCTCTGGTTTCTTCTACTGGTTGTCAATACTGGAACCTCACCAGAACTCCTCTCAGATATGCTGTACCTGTCCTGTGTCATGGAGATCCTGTAGTTTTGGGTTGTGGAACTGGCCTCTTCTTGCACTCCAGCAGTTCATCCATGGAGTAGATGTTAGCATGGGCCAACTCAAAGCCCTGGTTCTGGACCTGCAACCCCCACTTGCAGGGCCAGTTCTACTATGGAAATGTGCAGGGCTTGCTTTTCTGAGTGCTGTAGCATATGAGGGGCAGGCACAGCTCTCCTGCTCTTGTGACCCTATCTGGGCCAGATCTCACCTGAAGGCTGGGTCTCCATAACCCCAACATCCAGGGCCAGGCAGAGTTCTTCTAGTTTCTGACTTGCTTCATCTCCTGGGAGCCCATCTGGTGCTTGCCTGGTACTGGTCTGGAAGTCATCATAGGCTACCCCATGGCACAAATGTTGTGTTGGTATCCAGCTTCCTTTTTTCCAGGAATGTTAGGCTACTATTCATTCAGATGTTCATAGGTCAGAACTCTGAATGTAGATATAGCCTCTCTCCTCTCTGCCACCTACTGATGCACATGTGACATAGCAGCCACATCTCCAATGCCTGTAGGGGCAGATTTTCTAACTCTTTTAAAAACAGGTTTGGGGGCTGAAGATATAGTTCAGCTAGTACAGTGTTTGCCTAGTGTGCATGACTGAGCACCTGTGGTTTCTACCCAATGGGGCTCCTTTAGCAAAGAATACATGCAGAGCTCTGCAAATCAGTAACACTCAGAACCAGAGTCTATCTTTACATTGTTTGTCCAGGTTTGGTTTGTATTGCTTGTGATGAACACCAGGAACAAAAGTAATTGGGGAGGAAAGGGTTTCTTTGACTTACAGGTTACCCAGACCATCACTGAGGGGAGTCAGGGCCAGAATTTAAGCAGGAACCTGGAGGCAGGAATTGAATCAGAGACCATGGAGGAACACTGCTCACTGGCTCACTCTCCACTCTTTGCTCAGTTTGCATTCTTATACAACTCAGGACCACCTGATCAGGGGTAGCACAGCCAACAATAAATAGGCTGAGGCACCACCCACAATGGGCCGAGCCCCTCTGGCATCCATTGAGAACATGCTCACAGACATGCTGACAGGCCTATCTGATGGAGGTAATTCCTAAATTGAGGTTCTCTCTTCCCAGGTGATTCCATTGTATGTCAAGTTGGCAGAAACTAAGCCACACACTGGACTTCTGGGGGTGAGGAGAAAGCTCGTGGCTATTATGAGACTGTGAGCTAGCTGGACAGCCAACACATTCCTCACTCACTATCTTATGAAAACCTGCAAGTTGCAATTGCCAAGTTTCTATAGCTGCTGCGTGCCCTAGGTGAGGCCCAGATGGGGCCAGCTTGCTCTTTAGGACAGGCCAATGAGAAACATGTGGAAATTGGCTCCTAACCTGTTACTCAACCCCTTAAACAGGGTCTCCTACTTAGCCAAAACTCAAAGTATACCTTTTATAGCTTCATAACCTCATTTGGCTTTGAGGATGCTGTGTCCCATTGGGCTGAAGGGAATGGCACATGGGAGACCAGGAATCATTGTGACATGAGTAGATGTCATGCTTACCTTCTGATAACATCTGCTCCAGCTTTAGGAAGCACCTTCCCCTTGTTGCACTGACTGACTTCCCATGCTTTAGGGCAGAGGCTTTGTCTGGCCTAAGAACTGCACTCTTTGTTTCAGCTCTCCCATGTCTTCCTTATCGTACACTCAGTGTGAGCTCTGACCAGGCTGATTATGAAATACATTCCCAAATCATATTAGATTGGAAACCTTTCGTTTACTTAGATGTAAAATTTTATTCAGGCAAAATAGATGGGAGAGTAATTAAAAGACAGCTTGTAGGAGTCCCACTTCTTCTTGTTGCAGCTGCTCTGCCTTGTATAGATCGCCCCCTAGTGGTCAGAAGGGTGGGTGTGCAGAGGCACAAGGTTCTAGAGAACTGTCACCAATTATCTTGTTCTTGTTGACCTTGTTTTTAATTGAAAAATGGGTGTCCTTCGATCAATGCTGATGGTTTTGTTTTGTAATTGTCCTTGATCTTCCTTTATGAAACAGCATTTTCTCTAGAGACATAAAAAAAATCAGCACTAAAAAGCCCAAGAATGGGGCATAAAATAGATTAACACTTAACATTTTTATAAAGGAAAGAAGCTAATTTAGGTAAGAAATTTGGTGACTGTAAATTATGGCAAATGCAATAAAGCTGGTATTTAGTGCTTTCGCTTGAGCCTAAAATTATGTCATAAGGGTATTTCAATAGAAATATGCATAAATATTACCATTTAACCCATTTAAAATTACATTTATTCATTTATCTATGTATTGGTGGGGGAGGAGGGCAAAGTCTGTACCACAGTGCACATGTGGAGACCAGAGGACAACATGGGGAGTCATTTCTCTTCTGCTACCATATGAGTGCCAGGGACTGAACTCATATCATCAGACTTGGTGGCAAGCACCTGTCCCCGCTGAGCTGTCTCACCTGCCCCTATTTTAACCACTTTAAGTATACAGTTCAGTGGTACCAGGCACATTTAGGATCACAACATCACATCATCACCATCAGAGACCTTTTCACCTACCTGAACAGGAGGCTCACACTCCTCCTTTTCCCTCAAATTCCCCAAGGATCTATTTCACTCCGTGCTTCCCTGAAATTGTCTATTGCAAAGCAGAGCACAGTCCTGTGGGACCAAGCCCTTGGCCATACCATGTTCTGAGAGATGCTCTGTGATATGTATTGAGTTGAAGAACCTTCAGTAGGCATCCACCAAGGACCTGGATATCGGTGGAGATGACCTCTCACATTTCCAGCATAGAAGGGTTTTTGTACTGACTGATGAGCATGAGGGTTTGGGAAAAATAGCTGGTCTCTAAAATATACTCCTAAGATTGAAGTTTCTGGGTTGTTTGGTAACAACATTTAAGGAGCTGCCAGACTCTGCCAGTGGAGGCACCACTTCCATTCCCACCAGCAAAGAAAAGGTTCCCCTTACTCTACATTCTCACCGATGTTTGTCCTTTATAAAATTGATTTCCTACTGGACATATGACCTCATCATGGTAAGCTTAGTTTCTTCTTGTTTTGAAAGTAAGCATACCACACATTTATAAAAACATTTCAACTTTATTTTTATTTTATGAGTATGAATGTTTGCCTGCATATATGTATGTGTACCATGTGGGTGCAGTGCCTACTGAGATCAGAAGAGGGCATCAGATCCCCTGAAGCTGGAGTTACAGGTGCTTGTGAGCTGCTTGATGTAAGTGCTGGAAACTGAATCTGGGTCCTCTGCAAGAACAGCATGCATTCTTAACTACTGAGCCAACCCTCCAGTTCCATAACCTCTTTCTATGCAACATGGAACAGTGTATAAACTGGTATGTTGGTAACTGAAATCTCTCAATTTAAGCACATTTGCTGTTTTCTTTTAAAGTTGAGATGAATAGAATTAAAATTCTTTTTTGCATTTTATAATGTTTATTAAAATAACAAATTTATATATTCAAAGACTCAGAAGCACATAGTGTAAAAGGTCAATACCATGGGAATAATGAAGTCAACACAGAAAAGTAAGAAGATATGAACAATTACAACCAATACAAGATTTTTAAAAGCCACATTCCCCTCAATGAACATGTCATAGGAATCATCCTTCAACATTACCATGATAAAAAGTTATTTCCTTCAAAGAAAAATAATTCTTTCCACCTACCGAGCCTTGAAAATCCTTTTTACAATCAACTGTCCAGTCTTCCATCAGTATTAAGGCCTCCTCTAATCTGCCATTACAAGTATTGAAAAGTTTATAGCTATTGTATTTACAAATGCACATAATATTTAAATTGCTCTTCATTGAGAACAACTGAATATATATGTAATCAAATCACAATACAAATGCTTTAGTGTTGAAATACATTTTGTGGGCACAGATGCATAGAAAGAGGTGTGCTTAGAAGTGTGTTGTTTCTGAATGATTACTAGGCCAATAAGTCTGAGAGAACTCAAGGTCTTTGTTGATGATGATTTAGTTTATTTCTGTTTTAACTGGACACACTGGGCTTCTTCAGTCAACTTTCACCACGCTGTATATTTTGGTGACAAACCAAAAGCATGCAAAGAAGCCAATTGTTCCTGTGAACAGGAAGAAGATCAGAACCATTATCATTGTGTAGCCGAAATACAGGATTGTGCTTGCTGTTCCTGTGATCTGTAGCTTTGAGAAAAAGTAGTGTATGATGTAGAGTAGGAAATAAATGGCAGTGAAGCCACTGGTGAGGAAGGAATGCCACTACCAATGATATTCCTCTGCACATAGGTGGAAATAGCAAAGAAGTATAGTTGCTTCAGAACATGTAATAATCAAAATGATAAACACAAGAAACAGGAAGCCAAACATGTAATACATCTGTTGTGACCAGATGCTATTCAGAATGAAGAAAAGTTGTATAGAGATTAGGCCAAAAGGTAAAATCACCCCCATGATGATACCAGGTAAGGGCTTTGTGTAGAAAAACTGTTCAGGAATCTGATTGGCTTGAACTGGATGTTCAATGGCATTCTTCTTAAAGCCAAAGTATGCACCAATAAAGGTTAAAGGCACAGATATGCAGAACCAAAGGGCCAAGATGGCAACCAGGGTGCCAAAAGGAATGGCTGCTGAAGAGCCTTCTCTCCACAGGATTAGATTAATTATAAAGAAGTCAGCAAACACAATCCCAGGACGAAGAAATTATGTCAATAAAATATTTGTTTCCTACTTCTCGCCCCCAAAGGACTTGTAGAATTTGGCAGCAGCACAGCCAGTTAGGTGTGCCCAGGAGCATTCACAAGACCACAGCACATGTCATCAGGGATCCTCAATCAGCAGGGGACAAGACAAGCAAAAAACAGAGTTACAAAAACCAGAAGTAAAATATATGTCCCAGATCCTAGAAAGACTGACAGTAGCATCCCCTTCCTTGGAGGAGGGAATATATCTCCATGTTTCCAGCCAAATCCTTCCTAGGCATACTCTATAGAGTCCATCTGATTATATCTGCCAGTATCTTTATGCAGCATTTGTAACATAATCATAGCCACCATTCCAGATAAGAAGAGAACAGTTACCAAGGAATTCATTATGCTCAACCACTGGAGGTAGGTATGAGGCATAGACTCCAGAATGTACTCCCATCTGGATGCCCATCTGATGTTTTTCTGTTCCTCAAAACTAATAGAGTAACTATAGGCAATTTTGATCTTCCCAGAAGCCTTGTTACTTATATCCATTGGCAGTTCAGAGCAGTCTGGTTTATCTATATGAGTGTGTTTGTAGCGAACCACAGCACATTCTGAGCTGCAGGACAACAGTGAGACCACAGCAGTATATCTTCAGCGGAGCAGCGGCTTGGGAGACCCAAGCATTTTTGGGCTTGCCAGAAAGGTGTAGGATATACAGGCCCCTCTAATGGATTTACAATCACTCTGAAGAACATCGCAGCTAGACAGAGCAACGGGATACACTTCCTGTAGTGGGCTACTCCTCTGGCACCAGTGCACTGTCCCAGTGTAGTGTGCTTTGGCGGGCAGCTCCATTTGCCAGATAGAGATTCCTCTAGGCTTCCTGAGTGCCCAGTATCCACAGGACAGCTCTGGCACCCAAATCAAGACCAGCACAGCCATAGGAATGGTGAGGTCAGACCGGGCTGAAAGGCGGGTGGTCAGGTTGGAAGGCACCTCAGAACTCCACTGAGTCTACACCCTGCAGAAAAGTTGTAGGATTAATATCAGACCCCTCAGCCAGTGCACCCAGCTCCTCCAGTGGGAAACCAGATCTTCAGCATCTACAGTTCTACCCCTGGAGCAGTGAGTTCTTGGCCAGTGTGTACTCCCTGAGTGACTCATACTACAAGGGCTTAGTGCCTAGGGCAGAGAGGCACAGAGGTGCCCTGGAGAACATCTAGGAGGAGCCACCTGGGGGTGGGGAACACAACCAATGACCTAACCCTCGGACCAGACAAACTAGCAGCAGGGGACTCTGCAGGCTGGAATGACACATCCAACCCTAACTCCGAACTGAGTTCCCAGTTGGGACACAAATGGAAGGGGTGAATTTCATGGCCCACTGAAATATAGCCCACAACACAAGACCCCACCTAGCCTGTGTAGAGCTACAGATCACCAAGACTATACAGCCCCAGCACCAAAGCCTCATCCTTAGCATCAGGTCCAGAAGACACTAGGAACAATCAGCTAAGGACAACCAGATGGCTAAAGGTCAGTGAAAAAACAAACTGACAAAAAAAAAAAAACAGGGAAATATGACTCCAACAAAATACAGTGATGTTAATACAGCAAACCCTGACCATCCCACCACAGCTAAAACACACAAAAATGATGACAAGTCTATACTTAGGAAAATGATAGAGTCCTTACAAGAAGAAGTTAAATCCCTGAAAGAATATAAAGAATCTTCAATTTTACAAATGAAAGTAATGGAGAATACCATTAGAGACCTCCATGCCAACTGAGCCAAATATGAATGGGAAACAGACAAGTCTATGAAAGATTTGAATGATTTGCATTCAAAGTCATCTAAATTGGAGCATGAAATGTATAAAATGTATAAAAGTGTTTAAGACTTGAAACTGGAAATGGAAGTAATAAAAAAAACACAAACAGAGATAATCCTGGAGGTGGAAAACCAAGGGAAGGGAACAGGAACTACACACATGAATATCAAAAATAGGATACAAGAGATGGAAGACAGAAAATCATCAAACTTAGGGCTGAAATCAACAACTTAGAAACAAAAAGAACAATACAAAGAATCAATGAAACCAAGAGTTGGTTCTTTAAGAAAATCAACAAAATAGACAAACCCTTAGCCAAACTGACAATAAGGCAGAGGGAAAATACCCAAATCAGTAAAATCAGAAATGAAAAGGGAGAAATAACAACAGACATTAAGAAATCCAGAGAATCTTTAGGTCTTACTTCAAAGATCTGTACTCCACAAAATTTGAAAACCTAAGCCAAATGGACAATTTTCTTGATAGATTCCACCTACCAAAGCTAAATCAAGGTCAGGTTAACAAATCTATCAATGTGACACTTTGCCCTAGTGGTGCTGCCTTGTAGGTCCCCAGTGTATATGAGGAGACTCTTGGCCCTCATATGACTGCTGAACTGGGGTGGGGGACTGTTATATAGGGACACTCCACTGCAAAGGAGTAGGATGGAAGGGATAGGGAGTAGAGGGTGGTAGAGTGGGACTGGGAGGGACGGAAAGAGGACACTGTGAAGGAGTTGTAACCTGAAGTAATATATTAATATTTTTAAAAACAAATTAAACAGTCCTATAATCCATAAGGAAATAGAAACAGTCATTAAAGATTTTCCATCCAAAAAAATCCCAGGGCTAGATGGTTTCAGCACAGAATTAGACCAGACCTTCAAAGAAGAGCTAATACCAATACTCTTTAAACTCTTCCACAATATAGAAACAGAAGGAACACTGCCAAACTCATTCTATGAGGCCACAGTCACCCTGATCACTAAACCACACAAAGACCCAACAAAGAAAGAGAATTTCAGACCAATTTCCCTCATGAACATAGACACAAAAACAGTTAATAAAATACTGGCAAATTGAATCCAAGAACACACCAAAAGTATCATTCACCATGATCAAATAGGCTTCATCCCAGGAATGCAGGGGTGGTTCAACATAGGAAAATCCATCAACATAATTCACCATATAAACAAGTTCAAAGAAAAAACAACCACATGATCATCTCACTATTTGCTGAAAAAGCATTTGACAAAATTCAACACCCCTTCATGCTAAAACTCCTGGAGAGATCTGGCATAAAAGGACCATACCTAGAAATAATAAATATACAGCAAGCCAGTAGCCAACATCAAATTAAATGGAGAGAAATTTAAAGCATTTACTCTAAAATAAGGGACAAGGCAAGGATGCCCACTCTCCCCATATCTCTTCAACATAGTACTTGAAGTCCTAGCCAGAGCAATAAGACAACTAAAGGAGATCAAGGGGATACAAATTAGAAAGGAAGAAGTCAAATTATCCCTATTTGCAGATGATATGATAGTACACATAAGTGACTCCAAAAATTCCACTGAAGAACTAATACAACTGATAAACACCTTCAGCAAGATGGCTGGATACAAAATTAACTCAAAAATATCAGAAGCCCTTCTTCATACAAAATATAAATGGGCTAAGAAAGAAATTAGGGAAACAACACCCTTCACAATAGCCACAAACAATATAAAACACTTGGGGGTAACTCTAACCAAGCAAGTGAAAGATCTGTACAACAAGAACTTCAAGTCCTTGAAGAAAGAATTGAAGATGACATCAGAAGATGGAAAGATCTCCCATGCTCATGGATAGGTAGGATCAACATAATAAAAATGGCTATCCTGCCAAAAGCAACATAGATATTCAATGCAATTCCAATCAAAGCACCAACACAATTCTTTATAGACCTGGAAAAAACCATTCTCAATTTCATATGGAATAACAAAAAACCCAGAATAGCTAAATCAATCCTTGTACAATAAAAAACATCTGGAGGTATTACCACCCCAGATTTCAAGCTATTCTACAGAGAAATCCAGCATGGTGCTGGTATAGAACCAGACCAGTTGATCAATCGAATCAAATTGAAGACCCAGAAATAAACTGACACACTTATGGTCACTTAATTTTTGACAAAGAAGCCAAAACCGTACAAGGACAGCATCTTCAACAAATGGTGCTGGTCTAACTGGATGTTGACATGTAAAAGAATGCAAATAGACCTATGTTTATTACCTTGCACAAATCTTACATCCAAATGGATCAAAGACATAAAGCCTTACACACTAAATCTAATAGAAGAGAAAGTGGGGGAAAACCTCCAACTCATTGGCACAGGTGACAACTTCCTGAACAAAACACCAATAGCTCAGGTTCTACGAGAAATGGGACTTCATGAAATGGAAAAGCTTTTGTAAGGAATAGGAAACTGTCATTCTAACAAAACTACAACCTACAGACAGGGAATAGATCTTTACCCACCACACATCCAACAGAGGGCTGATATCCATAATTTACAAAGAACTCAAGAAATGAAATCCCAAGAAACCAAATAATCCAATCAAAAAAATGGGGAGCAGAGCTAAACAGAGAATTCACAAAGGAGGAATCTCTAATGGCCAAGAGACACTTGAAGAAATGCTCAATATCCTTAATCATCAGAGAAATGCAACTCAAGACAACTCTGAGATTCCATCTCACACCTGTCAGAATGGCTAATATCAAAAACTCAAATGACAGCACATGATGGCGAGGGTGTGAAGAAAGGGGAACACTCCTCCATTGCTGGTGGGAGTGCAAACTTGTTCAACCACTATGGAAATCAGTCTGGCGATATCTTAGAAAACTTGGAATAGCTAGCTCTACCTCAAGACCCAGCCATACCACTCTGAGGAATCCAAGTGATTCCTCACCAAACCACAAGGATGTTTCTTTCCTCCTCTATGTTCATAGCAGCCTTCTTTGTAATAACTAGAAACTTGAAACAATCCAGATGTCCCTCAACTGATGAATGGATAAAAATACTTTGGTACATCCACACAATGAAACAATGAAATTATGCAATTTGCAGCCAAAAGGATGGAACTAGAGAAGTTCATCCTGAGTGAGCTAACCCAGACTCAGAAAGATGCACATGACAATCTATTCACTTTCAATTGGATTTTAGCCATATAGTACAGGATAACTATCCTTCAACCAACACACCAAAAGGAACAAGAACATAGACTTTGTTACTTGTTAGTGATACACTTTGCCCTAGTGGTGCTGCCATGTAGACCCCCAGGGTATGAGGAAGCTCTTAGGCCTCGTATGACTGCTGAACTGGGGTGAGGGTGACTGATATGTAGGGATACCCCACTCCAGAAGAGTAGAATAAGAAGGAGAGGGAGTAGAGGGTGGGAGTATGGAACTGAGAGGGGTGGAAAAAGGGTACTGTGATGAAGATATAACTTGAAGTAATAAATAAACATAAAAAGCAATATTAATATCAGTTGCCAAATATGTATGGACTGGACATTGGGAATGTATGTTATATCTTATGATTTTCATAATTGTGGCCTAATTTTTCTTACTGTTTTGCATTGTATTTATTGTAATAAGAAAAAGAACCTTTTCTTGGACTAAAAGGGAGAGATACTGGGGGGAAAAGATACACATTAAATAAAAAAAAAACAGATAGGAGGGTAGGGGGAAGAGGGTAGCATGGTGGGACCAGGAGGGGGAGGAGGGAGGGGACTGCATAACTTGAAGAAATAAAGAAATGTAAAAAAATAAAAATATAAATAAATAGAAAACAGAAAGAGTTGTGTTGATATTTTGATGGGGATTGCATTGAGTCTGTAGATTGCTTTTGGTAAGATGGCCATTTTTACTGTTTATCCCACTGATCCTATATATGTAGTTTTAAGTGAACTATGGCTTTTTAGAAACATTTTCAGTGTTATTTAACCTTCCTTCCTCCTTCTCCCCTCCCTAGCTAAGTCTTTGCTTGTGCTTCCTGTTTTCCCTTTTTATCACCCACATTCTATTTGCTTCTTCTCTAGACATACATGCATTTTTAAAATCATGTTGTCTCACTGTGAAAGATGTCTTAGATAATTTGTGAGGAAAAAGATTCATTTTGGATCACAGCTTCAGTCTGCTTTCACTGAGCCCTGTGGCTTTGGCCCTTTGATGTCACAGTGTGTCATGGTGGATTTGCGTGTTTCGTGGTGCATTTTTGTGAGGTTTCCACATCTTTGGAGAGTCCTTTAGGTTATTAACTGGAAGAAAAACCTGACATGTTTTTTTTTATAAGTAGCATATTATCCCTCAAAGGCATCTTTTATTAAAATTTTGTTTTTAACAAATGTAAACAAATAATCAAACAAACAAAAATCCTGAGAGGGAATAGTTCCCACTGCAACACCATCATCGGCTTTTGTAGGAAGAGAGGCAATGTTTCTTTCTATCAAGCGGTCATCTCCCTGGTGGCCACTAGGTGACCACCTTTGGAGAAGGTCACAAAAGCTTTACTGGCAGTGAAGTGCCTGGGGTTGATTCCAGTCTTTTACTGTCAGGAGCACTGACAGTAAATAAGATGACCCAGAACCAGGAGCCAAGATTTTGGCTTCATCATTGACTGTGTGAGAAGACTGTACAAGTCAATAAATTCTTGTAATTTAATTGCCTGTACTAGAAAATAGACACGCACACGCACACGCACACGCACACGCACACGCACACGCACACACACACGGGGTGGGGGAAGGGGGGGAAGAGAGAGAGGCAGAAATTGGTGTCAGGTCTCCTTTGATTTTTCTCCACCTATGTATTGAGGCTGAGCCTTTTACCTGTACTCAAAACTCACCAGTTTGGTTAGTCTACTCACCTGTTCTGGGGGCCCCTTGTCTTTGCCCATCTAGTGGTGGGATTGTAGGGGACCTGCCATGCTGATGCTGTGTATTAGGAGCCAGGGATCTGAACTCCCATCCTCACACGTACGTAGCGAGCACTTTACACTGAATCACAGCTCCAGCCCCTTGAAGTTTTGCTTCAATCTTTTAGAAGACATTGCTCTTATTCCTAGGCATTGGTTACTATAATTCTTAAGTGGAATGATCATTCTTCAAATATTGAATTTTTAATGTCTGTAAGGATCCCAAGATTTGACTCTCATCAATCTTGAATATGTGAGCTTTCAGAGCCTCTTATATAAAATAATATTTAGCTCAAATGAGATTGTATATTTGAAACAGAATATTAAATCCAAGTGTAAACACATTTGCATCCAGTAAAGATTTCCTTTATAATTGTTAACATAAGATAAATGTACTTTGTATAATTTAATAGCCAATGAGTATCCTTATCTTTCATTTTAGAGAAATAAACCATTTTTATGATGAAGCATGATGCAATGATTTTTTTAAAAGCCTACAATTTAGAGACTTATAAGCCTAGGTTAAAATCTCTGCTGTGTCCTCATTTAACTTTGGTATAATAATAACCTTTGCCCTTTGGACATTTTAAAAATGAGGACATTGTTCTGATGTGAGGAGTACATTATGCAAAGCACCAGATAGAACGTTTGATGAAGAGGCAGTATATACTCAAGAACTGCTGTCTCTGTCTACTTAAATATTCCCCTGAGTACACATCATGTGATTATCCTACAGTGCAGTTCACCATGCTCTGTGCTTCTATGAGACTAAATCATTGGAAATATTGACCAGGTGCATCCAAGGTTTAACTCCTTTCCCAAGAAGGATAGTAAAATGAGAATCTCCAACAAAAAATGCTCCTATCCTGCTTAAAATGTTTCTAGAATAGGACATGGAGGACATGTGTCTGTACTGCACTGGAGATTGCTTGCTATAGTAACATCTGTGAGTGATTATGAACATTTTATCTTAGTTTCTTTGCATTCTCACAAATCTTTGCTACATATCGTGGAGCCTTATATTTCAATTTGGCCTTGAATATTTGTAGATAACCATGTAGCTCTACCAGATACAACCACAGAGGGGAAAATGAAGTTTTTTGTGTCCTAAATTTGAAATAAATTTATAGACTAGGGACCAAGAACTCTGATAAACACAAAATAACTTTTAATGTTCTCTTCTACTCTAACGTTTTTGGTTGTAAAAGAAAAATGTGTAGAGTGATTTAATTTAAACTGCTATTTTCCAAATAGTTAGGATCTTGCTTCAGTCAGTAAAGAAAGTCTGATTGTGTCTGGAGTCTACTGAAATGTGTGTATGTATATATGTACACACACACACACACACACACACACACACACACACACACACGCACACACTTTGCACTCTGGTACAACAGGTGAGATGGTGTTCTAATTTTGAAAATTTCCACTGAGTATCTCTTGTAAGAACCTAATCTTTGCCCTTTAAAACTATATTATCAACTATTTCCTTGATTTTTTCCTTATCTATAATCTGTTTGGCCACCTTTATGGTATTTTTGTAAGCTACATTAAGATTGTTTGTTGCAGCAAAAGCTGTTTGGCTTTTGGATACCTGTTTTTTCAGACCCTGAAAGTTCTGGACACACTTTGCAGAGCTTATTACATTAAAAAGTCTTGCATTCTCTTACTGCCAAAGCCAAATATTAATTAGAATAATACATTAGTTTTTATATTAGTATCGAGTTATGGGTACAGAACAAAACAAAGTGCTATCTGGTGTACTACAGTAGGAGGCTGGCTTTAAACTCAGTAATGTAAAAGCCAGGGAGGGCTACAAACTACAAAAATGTTTAAGAATCATTATCAACTGTACTTTCAAGTTTAGGATGCTATTTTCTAAGTACTATTTCCACTCATAACTTAGAAAAACATTTTTTCTTTAGGCTAGCATATTCTAAGAACATGATAAGCCAGATGTTAGAATGATGTCCCATCAATGAGTTCCAAAGGAGATGATCTCAGGTACAGAACCCAGGCTCAGTAGATGTGTAAAGAAAGCAATGATGAGAAAGTCATAAATTAAAACAATGAGTTTTACTGATGGGACTGAAGTTGACATGTTTGCCTATAGGTAAGTAATGATGGTCTCTTTTTCTTCTTTGCTACCTACAAGGAAAATGTGAAGCATTTTCAAGCAACTACTTGAAATAGAAGCCTCCATTTATTTAGTCCTTTAACATCAGCTCTGAAATAAAAGTTATTCTATTTGTTGTTAGAAATGTTGAAGAAATGCTCAGCATCCTTAATCATCAGAGAAATGCAACTCAAGATGACTCTGAGATTCCATCTCACACCTGTCAGAATGGCTAAGATCAAAAATTCTAATGACAGCACATGCTGGCGAGGTTGTGAAGAAAGGGGAACACTCTTCCATTGCTGGTGGGAGTGGAACTTGTGCAACCACTGTGGAAATCAGTCTGGCGATATCTTAGAAAATTTGGAATAGCTCTACCTCAAGACCCAGCCATACCACTTCTGGGTATACATCCAAATGATTCCTCACCAAACCACAAGAACATTTCCTCATCTATGTTCATAGCAGCCTTCTTTGTAATAAGCTAGAAACGTGAAACAACCCAGATGTTCCTCAACCGAAGACTGGATTAAAAAAAAACTGTGGTATATCTACACAATGGAATACTACTCAGCCATCAGAAAAAACGAAATCATGCAATTTGCAGCCAAATGGTAATTAAGTTTTGAATATAACCTTTCTTCCCCGGCATTGCAACTGGCAAAAGATGAGCTTCTTTTCCAGCATTTATGCATCTTAGAGAGAGCACTAAGTGAGCCCATTTAAATGATTTCTCTGAGTCTTCTGCTAGTATGCAAATGAATTGCCTTCAAGTATCCTAGCAACTGGTCATAGAGATGTAAGCATTGCCAAGGAAATCCAGGGACTAGTTGATTCTCTAGAATGCTCAGCTCAGGAGAGCATGCTGATGCTGTTTCCCATGATATGGTGCCGAGACCCAAATCAGTGTTGCTAGTTAGCTGAGGGAATGAAGGAGAGCTTCTATTTTTCCATGATCTTGCATCTCTTCTTCCAACATTCAGGTGAAAAATACCCATATACTGGACTCCTTGGGAGCATTATAACTAGTTTATAGATACAATCGTGCAATCTTCATTTAGTGCCACGATCGAGAGAGGGACTCACAACCGAGAACCCTAGATATCAGCAATCATAGCAAAGCTGTTCAATATTAGCAAGAAAGAAGGACCCCAGAAGCACCTGGGACTGAAGATGGAATGTGGATACAGTTCACAGACGTGCTGGATATTTGGGGTGTCACTGATTTGAGGGGCCCCTGGTGTTCTGGCTTAGTGGTAGATCAAGTTCACTTTGGAATTATGGTACCTTCCAACCATGGATGTTTATCCATTGTCCAAAGGAAATGCCATCGTCCTCTTAGTAAATAGGCTCTACACTTCTTTTTATTTTATTTTAAAATGCAAGCTTTATTGGCAGAACATAGAATAGGTAGTGTAAAGCAAAAGTTAAAATTCAGTATTAATCGGATTAAATCATCCAGGAAAACAGGCACATTCACAAGTTCCAGGAGACGCCATGTTTCTGCTGTCTCTTGCTGTTATTGACACTCTCTGGCTTTAGTGACAGGGTTGGTAGCTGAACTACTTGGCAGATTACATTTATTATCAAGATGGAAATCAGTGATTTCTCCAGGGCTCTGCATGGGTAAGGAGGGGAATTAAGAGAACAGAAAGGGCCTGCAGAACCACTAGGGCAGATTCCTCTGACAAGCAGATTAGCTTACAACGTACTACAAGTTAGTGTATAGCTCATGGGTTAATGAAAGCTTTTTCTCACAGCTTCATCTTGTGTATTTCAGAAATATGGCTACAAGAACAGCAAGTAAAGATTGTTAGCTTACTGAGGATATCTAGATGTAAAGTAACTTAAGTTGACTCACTAGGAAAGGCTTACATTAGAAAAGTAGGAATAAACTTCTGACCTTAAGTAATATTTGATATGTTTCAAAGTGAATCAGTTTGGAACTATCAATCTATATTCATAAATATTTTCCCATCATATTGCTAACTCCTTTTCTATACATCACCTAGAAGTGTTATAAAATATGAACGAAACTTAATTCACAAAACATTAGTCATGATTATTTATGTTGACTGTTAGAAGCATACCACCCTTGAGCACGTGGTGAAACAACTCTGGAGCAAGCTGCTCTGTGGAATGCTGTGCCATCGTTAAGTGTGGACATTTCAAGGCTCAGCACCTTTGACACGTTGCTGTTGCAAACTGAATTACTCTAGGTCACAACTAACACAGATGCATGAAAGATGCTAAGAAATACGACAAAGTGTTTAAGACATTTGCTAAATGAATTTTTCTTCAGTTTCTTTTAGTTGCTCTTCTTACAGTAAGATAAAGTGACTAAAACATTGAGAAAAAAGGGTGGGGGTGGGAATGAAATCCTGTCAGTGGCTAGAAGGAACTAAAGCTAATGTCAGGGCAGAGGAACAGGTGGATAGTAACACACATTTATGTGGTGGTGAGAAGTGAAAGAAAGTCTACTCCGATGCTGTAAGTGAAAGGCTTAGAGTGAGGCTCACGGAACAAGCACATACAAGCAGCTGTCTGTACTGATTTCTGGTTCCTGGTTTATGGCGTCTGGGTGCTTCAAGTCACTAGCATTGCTGACTGCACCAGCTCAGATCATCCCTGAAGATACCCTCTGCGAACCCTCTATGCGGCTGAATCTGTAGGCAGTGCCAGATGCTCTGGCTTCACAGATTTTCCTTCTAAGCCTAGCAATAACCATGCTCTGGGCATCTAAAAACTTCTGCAGTTTGAATATGACAGCAAAATCAGCGCATTGCTCCCTTCTTCACAGTCTTAGATACAAAATATGTTCTTACCGTTTGTTTTTAGCAAAATTCTATGACATCTTTCCTATCTTTAGGTCAATAATAGTCATCTTTTTAATCAATGGGAACATATTACAGCTTCTCTTTGGCTCTATCTCTGTGTTTTCATTGCCTGCCTTGGACGTGGGGCGGGGGGCAGTCGCTAAGCTTGGGGAGCCCGCTGAGAAACGCATTAGGTTTCTGTGCCCATTAAGTTTCCGCGAGGGAAGACAGCAGGTTTTCAGGTTCTGTCTGTCTACTGTCTGTCTAGTCTGACTTTCTGTTTGTGAGACCATTTGTTCTTGTTTGTGGTTCTATGGTTTGGCTTCTGTGCGCATTCTTGGATTGTGAATGTCAGATAACTCACACAGTTTCTCTGTCTTGCTTTCGGTTTCTCTCACCTGACTTTCTAGTTTGCACATGTCAGAAACGCTCCAGCTCTCTGAGAACGAAGAGGGAAAGAGGTGCCTCCTTCTTGCCCAGATTGCCAGTGGCAACGGAGGAACAGGAGCTAGTCTTGCCTAGCCAGTTGTCTGATCGATCTTGGCACTGTCTCACTATTGTGCTGTATCTAGATGACTGTTTCCTTGTTTTGATCTCAGACTGATTTGGGCTGAGGTTCCAGGTTTGTTCAGGTTCTGCCTAGCCAGTTGTTGAGAAAGAGCTTCCTAGCAGGCGAGGGGAAACTGGTCGGCTGACATTGTGTTTGCCATCCTAACTCCCTCTGACTGACACTAAGACACATGGACTTGGAAAAGTTCTAATCTCTGTGCCTGGGTCAAGATGGGGAGAATGGGGATTCCCTGGTCCTCCCCGAGGGAATCAATGCCGGGGACAAGGTCCTCCTCTCGGCAGGGCAGCTCCAAAATTCCATTGTCAGCTGGAGCACTGGTGCAGAAAGATGGGAAAAGGAACAGAGAAGGCTCCCTAAGGTAAAAGCCACTTTAAATTGAGAGAATTATGGGGTCACCCCTCCTCCCCAGAAACAGAAATGAAAACTAGACGGGCTAAGGGGGGGTTTGCTGTCATCAGAAGAAATGAAAAGGGCTGTCCACCTGCCCAGGCAAAATATCCAGGCTATACACTCCCTAGGCGCACTCCCTCCACTGCCAATTCTGGCAGTCAGCCAACATAATTTCTACCCAATGCTTTAAACGTTAAAATAAAAATTTGTTCAACTCCTTTCAGTAACTTTTTTGCTTTACAACTTGACTTAATACAGGTTGCTAAGAAAAAAAATGAGTTTTGGTTATAGATGGTTTCTCTAATGGTAGAGTTGTCTATATAACTGACAATGTTTTTAAAAAAGGGACAAACTTAAAAGCTGCAAGTAGAGTCTTTAGAGAGAGACTCTGAAGCAATGTCACCATGAAAGGGATGACAAATAGTCCAACATCATGTCAGAAGTTTATGTCCCAAGCTATTAATGGGATTAAAGCCAAGTTTTCTGAAATATATATTGTTCATTATATGTATAATATTTTATTGGAGGATGAAAATGAGGACAAACTTTTGCAAGCTTATGCTCAATTATCCTGGTGCAAACTCATTTAAGGTTACTGATTTATTTCCAATCCTTTCTGTGGACTGCTATGGCAATCTATTTTAGGAAATTGGATAATGCAGGTTGATGGCTGGTCAGTTAAACTTATGGTCACATAAAATACTAGTATTAATTTATTACTGGTTCCTAAGTTAAACAGATAATAAATGGTTAGAAATATACAGTTTGCCTGTGCTTCCTCACTCAGATAACTTTATATATAAGTACAGGATATAAAAGTCTTCGGAGACACTTAGTAAATTTGGACTGGGGAATTTTGTTTTGTTTGAATTTTCAATGTTTGCTGGAAAAATAGGCTAAAAAATGTAAATGACTGACTTCATTAAATCTTTACATATTATTGCAAAATTAGGAGATAGGGTATTGTACCTATGAAATTCTTAAAAGTAAAATGTAAAGTTCTAGTCTTTTTTTGAAAGCTACTATCACAAACTCTTTAGGATAATTAAGATATACAAGTTGTAAACATTTAAGGATAGAAAAGTTTAAGCAAGATCTGAGGGTCGGAGAAAGTGTATGAAGGTCTGAGGTACATAAATGCAAGTTATAAAAGAAAGCTTCTAAGAATATGAAAGGATGTTAAGGTTTGGTAAATGCAAGTTATTAAGTTTGGAAAAAGTTGGGAAGATGACAAGAAAATGGTTGAAGGTATAATGCAAATGCAAGTCGATAGTTGATCAAACTTATGATTTTATTAGATATAAATATAAATGTTTTTAAATAACAACCATATGGGCTGCACTGCCTGGTTCACAATCTACAACCTGCCATGTGATTTCACCATCTTAGATGACCATGTGGTTTAAAGCAACAATTATAACATTTATTAGTGCTAATGAACTCTGTTGTTATTGTTACCTTCTTTAAGACTAAGAAACCAACAAATCTCATGTTTTAAATTGCTAATGGATTTTTTTATATGATGATAAAAAGGTATATCTCTATTAATTAAAATATGTACTTAGATAATCTTGGGCCATATGATATAATTCGATAGTTGCTTTTAAATTGAAATATGTTCTGAAGATATTAAATTAAATTTTTTATGCTCTTTATAGAACTTGGTTTTACCTTTTAAAATTATGGTTATGCTTTAACTGTATCTTAACTCTCAAAAGAGTTAAAAATTGTTCTCTTAAAATATTCCTGGCCTTGTTTTTGCTAATGTTCTTAAGACCTAACATAGCTATAGACTTTAATAAGCTTTGGACTCTTTATAAACTAAATCATACCAGAAACTGCTATGCCGTATAGTGACATGTCATAGAAAGGTCAAAAGTTTCCAGTCTCTTTGCAAACTGTTTATAGATTTAATTTTATTTTAATACTAGAAGAGCTTCAAACTCAGAATTGTGATTTTAAAGACTTTTCACCTAATAGCGACAGAACACTAAAATTCTAGTCTTTAATGGTAGCTAAGGAATGCAAGCTAATAGTCACCTTATTTGTAGTCATGTTATGAATTGATAGTTAGTTACGATATTATGCTTTTTCTAGCCTCCTCCTATACAGATTTTGACAGTAGAGAGTAACTAACTAGAAACAAGATCCATTTTAGATAGATATGGTGGTCCTTGGACACCTCAGAGATCTGCAGAACATGACATTTAAATATTTAATACAAAAAGCTTTTCCTGCTAGACATGCCAACTCCTGACAGCATTCCTGGTTTCCTCCAAGGGAGAAAGTGGGCACAGAAGAACCTGAAATTTGCTTTAAATGTGGCAAAGCTGGCCACTGAGCAAGACTGCCTTTTGCCTCAAAGACAGACAACATGCTGTCCACAGGGTGGACATGGACAGAGAAGTCAACTGCTGGACTTTGCCAAGACAAGGTAAGCGGTCCTTCATAATTCCTGTCTCACAAAAAGTCTGTCGCACCTTGATGGTCAAAGCTGGATGCCCCACGGACACAGAGGAAAAGTGAATGGCTATTAAGGTGAAGGCTGTCATTTTTACAGATTCAAAAGCTAACTGGTTCTGCTTACTCAGATGATACTTGTTGTTCTCAGATCCCTGATGAGTCTAGAGACTATACTAATAAAAAATTTGACAGTTTAACAGTAGAAGTTAAGGCTTCAGATGCCTTCTCAGTCTACCTTGTTACCAGATTCAGAAAATAGATAGTTAGGACTCTGGACTCAGAATCCAGCAATTTGAAATAATTAGCTCCTTAACCTAAAAAAAATTCATGTTAATTTATTGGCTAGTTAAGACTACTAAATGTCTGTTATTTTAAGGATAAAGAGGTTTGTCTTGTCTATAAGCTTTATGTTAGAATATATATTTTTGGATCTAAAATACTGTAATGTTAGATACAAACAGAGATGCTTCAGACTCCTTCCCCTTTGCTATGTTACTGTTAAAGTTCCAATAAGTTGTTGGTCTAGCTCTGGTAAATTTTAAATTTCCTTTGGCTCAAGAATTGATCATGCTAATAATTCAAGGTTGTTTTTCAAGTCTTTGTCATATTGCCTTTCTGAGATCTAGCCATAAAGCCTGGATCCACTAGCCTGTGATCAAACAGGATTCAGGATGAGTATAACTGCCTATTATTAAATATGAACCTTCCTCCTTGGTTATGGGGATCCTTATTGGTAGATAATTCTCACTTCTGTTTCCAGGTTAAGTTTGTCTCAGCAGATTCTCACCTAGCTGATAGATTCTATTCAGAGATAACCTGTGGACTGCAAGCTGCTGAGCCCTGGACTTCCTGAGAGCTAATCTGGAAAGCTGATCTGGACCAGTCCCATCCCGCCGATACGGTTACTCCCTGTCTTTCAGATGCTCCATTGCCCAGCCTTTGATTAGAATTTCAGCCTTCCTCGCCCCTGATGACAATGCCCCAACGTCAGATGGAAGTAGTTGCAGAAGAGAATACTCTGTCCATTGTCCCACCTAACGGGCTAGCATGCTAGTACAAAGCTTTATGGTTAGAATAGATTCAAGAGAAAAGGGAGAAATTTATTCCCAAGAGGATTGAACAGACTCTGCTGCTTCTTGATTGAAGCAGTTATAAGGACAAGGGGGAAATGAAGATACTTTAGACTCAGGCCCCATCATGAGCTGAGCAAAATTTTGTGAAATTCCAATGCCTTGACCTGGCAGCAACCTTCACCACCACCCCCTTCCCACCGCTGTTGCTAGGAAATGACTAACACAACCTCCCAGCCCCAGGGTCTCCTTGAGAAAATGACTGCCTAGCTCCAGAGAGCAGAAAACAGCCAGGGCCAAATTTCCTGACTCTGGAAGCAGGGCCCCTCCTCCAGGAATTTACACCAGTGCTTAAACTATTATTGACACCTACCTCAAAAAGGTATATAACCCAAAGCTTTGTAAAGTTCAGGGTCACCTCTCCCCTCCCTGGGGTGTAGGCCACCCATGTACATTGGCCACACTTGTTGGAACAATAAATTCCTCTTGGTTTTTGCATCGATTCAGTATTCAGTGTCTTTTTCTCATTGAGGGTCAGCAGGAAGATAGAGCGATATCCCCTCCGGAGGATGGGCCTTACACATCTAGTCTCCTTTCCCTTTTCATTGTTTATTTTTTGCACTAGAATTGTTTTGGTTTTGGAGGCTCCAGCTCTAATTTCACTGAGAATTGTTCAAGAGGGAATTTCTCTTTATATAAAGCCATTGATTTTGAAGAACCAGGTGATTATTTTCAGGATGCAAAGGAAAATGACTATTAGAGCCTGAAAATATAAAAACAGTGTGTGGGAAGGGAGGGAGAGGGTGTTTTTATAAATGCTACTTCCATATGTGATTTCCTCAAATGGATTTTCTAGATTGATCTGTTGTTGTTTTGGCTCACCTACTCTTGGTGTTTTTTAGATAGTGTTGGGTGTTTTGTTTTGCTTTTATGTGGGCTAAGGTAGTCCTTAAAGTGCCATATGTCACTCCAGTTTTTTCCTCTATACATTTTGGACAGACTGCTGCTGATTTTCCAGGAGAGATTAAAGTGGCTGCTCTCATTCCTTTCCAACAAATATTGGAATCTGGTTGTGATTCTTGGGCTGGGAAAAGGTAGAGGACTAGTTTCTTCCCAGAAGCCCTTTCCATGCCTTCTAACTAGGTTCCAGAATCACACATGCTCATAACAAATGTGCTTGAGTTTGAGGGGACTTATGGCAGGCTACTGCCACCACCGTTGGGATTTTGCCTCTGGAATAGAACAGAGGTCTGCGATTAGCTAGTGAGTGAGTGAGTGTCTGGCTGTCTTCTGAAGGTCCTTGTGTCCATCTTCTGCAGTTTAATCCATTCTTTCAACACAAGGATCTCCAGTTTTGCAAAACATTGTGGTTCTGTGTTCTTTGTCCTCTGGTCCTCCTACTCTGGAGATGAGGTAGGGTAAGGCTGAGTGGAGAAAGGAAAAGGAGAAGAGAAAATATAATGAAAAGTGACATGCAGAAAACGACCGGGTAAGGTTGAATCCCTGCAGTTGAGTGGTCAAGAAGCTGAATGCAAGGATTCAACAGAAGGGAATACAGGGATGATTCAAGAGCAAAGAGGAATGAGAGATGAGATTGCAAGGACTGAGACAAGTCCCGAGGATTCTCTGTTACTGATGTCACGGTCAATGAGAGCTTTAGTGAGGGCAGCTCTGAGTCATCATTCCCCTAGTCTGCCTCACACCAAGAGATAGTCACCTGCTCCACTGCATCTCTGTCTGATTGGGTTCCCTTTGGGGACTCAGTGGAAAGATCATCCCAGGATTTTCTATATTAAGCATACACTACACCGTTGTTTTAACTACAACCGTCTGTCCAGTACTTCCCCTCCTTTCTCACCACCAAGGCAAGGCTCAGGTTAGGCACAATCTCCCTGGCTTTTTATTTTTAATGTTGTTCTTCTCTCATACAACACATCCCAACTGTAATTTACTCTCCACCCCTTCTTCCAGCATCCCCCCTCCCTCCACTCCTTCTCTGTTTCCCTTCAGAAAGGAGCAGATCTCCCAGGGATACTAACCCAACATGGCATAAGAAGTTACAATATAGGATCCAAGATGGCGCCGACCATAGAGCAGTGCATCTGAGTAGTAGGTGAATGAGATTAGTCATTGTGGAGTGAATGTGAGGTCCCCTAGCCTACAGTGAAACACAGACGGTGTCTGAATGCCCACAGCGAACATTGAGACCGGTCACCAGGTAAAAGAGCCCACGCAGTTCCCGGGAACACAACCCTGAGATCAGCCAGCTCCGTCACCGGTCTGTAGAGGAGCTCTGGCTAGAGATCTAGCCCAGGAGCGGATCCAGCCCATGGCTCCAGCCACAGACCAGCGGCCCCGCCTATCTGCCTGATATCCAGCCTGCACTCGAGCCGCACCACAAGAGCAAAGGTAAGTGAGATTATTTTTTTCCGGAGTTTCCAACATGGTGGCACAGTGTGCACTGTAGCGGAGAGGCAGAGACCTAACCCAGTCACAGCAAAGCAATTAGGAGCCAAGACTGCCTGCAAACAGAGCCTGGGACAGTGTGTTCTCCACAAATACTGGGGCGGGTGGGTCACTCACCCTAGCACCCAAGCATCTGAGGCAGTCAGCAACAGGCGCACTGAGGCGGCATCTGTTGTGGGTGGAGCTCCCTGCCTGCACAGTCAGCCCAGCTGGGGAGCCAGAACGACTGGGTCAGTGAGAGGAGAACACAGACCCAACCACAGCTCTACCTGCCTTTCTGAAGAGATCTGTCAGCTCCCAGGTCCTCAGAGGCTAGCCCTCTCCCCACTCCAATCCCCTCTATATTGGTCCAATTGGATCACAAGCAGTTGAGGAGAGCAGCAGCCACCCTCCTCTCTGAGAGCCAGTCAGTCTATTACAGGAACCTGCCCGCCATCTGGAGGTAAACAACAGGATCTCAGGATCAGCCAACCCCCAGG